>CAEFZX010026195.1:0-21274 GCA_903066825.1 Alfaro cultratus | reverse complement strand
AAAAAAGAAAAATATATATATATATATATATATATATATATATATATATATATATATATATATAAAAAAGTAGGATCTTAACTTTGCAACAATGCATGTAGATGATTCAGGGCTTTCAAAACAAAGGTAAAATTGGACTTCATAAATATTGATTGTTCTGTGTTTGTATTTCCTTTCTGTTTAGGCGGCCGGGTTCCCAGAGAAATGTTCTACATTCCACAGAATGAATGTGGACGAAACTGCTCTCTCGACACAGGTCTGGTCCAAATTAATTTTGCTCCCTATCTCTTGCCTAAATGCCTCAGGTGTTGAGGAGTTCAAAGATTCAGGAAGTGTAGCATACAACATGAGGACTTTGTTTAGCTGAAGGCAATGTTGATTGATCTAAGTTTGAGAAAGAATTCTCATTCTCGAACTGCACCAGTTTGTTTTCTCTGACCAGGCAGGGGAGGTTTGTTTCATTAGTTCAGCTGAAATGCTACTGCTTCACTGAATAAATGTGGCTGTGTTGTGATACAGTGTGCTTCTAACTCTAATGCTTCTCACCTCATGACAATTCTCTAGATCAAAGTGTATTTTTACAAATTACTTACAAGCACACCAGATGATGTTTTATCAACTTTAATATAAATCACAGGCATACATGGTTACCTATTTAATGGATAATGACAAATATATAAAATATTAATATACTGTATGAACCAACAGAAAATCTTAATTCATGTTTTAGGCAAATTGAAACTGTTAACAGGTTATTTTATCATATTAAACTGTACAGAATCTCTGTAGATTTACTGACCTCAACATTACAAATGGGAAGTATGGCTTGTTTGCATTTAATTCAGCTCTATTTGATCCATTTTGGTGAATTCATAGACTATATGCAGCATTGATCTCTCAGCTCATGATGGTCAGGTGATCATTAAAAATTAAAAAGAGAAATTATATGTATGCATAGTGAGTAGACACTCACTATACACCCTTCATTTAAGAACATTATGTTTCACAAGACATGCTTGACTAGTTTAGGTAGAGTTTGGTTAGATATGGATGAAAATGAAAATCAACACATATCCGGGTTACATGAATGGCCTATTGTCTTATTGTTTTTTTTTCTAGTTACTATGAGAAATTGGCCCTTGTGATATGTTTATAGCCCAGAGAAGTCCTGGATTACTAATTAAAAGTTCATAGACACTACATTTTTCTTTGTTAAATCAATGTACTCAGATGAATGGTTGGACTTTTCTTGGAGTGAGAAATGATTGTTGAAATAAAAAAAATACTTAACGTCATGGATTTTTAGACATTGTTACCAGAAAGGCCAATAAATGTGGAGCTTGTGTTAGTCATTTTGACCCTTTCATTCTGTCCTGACAGCGATCAGTGCCATTGTTAAAAGAGTTAATGGTTTGTAACAAAAGTGTGAAATACAAAATAATCAAAACAAAACTTCTGTGCTTGTCAAAGTTCCAGCTCAGACGTTGTGACACGATATGTTTGTATAGATAATTTCCAAAAACTGAGAGGCAGAATTAGACTCGGAAGAAACCTGTCGGGGATTACAAGCTTTTGTTTTTCAAAGTGCTGTGAAATTGATCCCCTGTCATGTAAGATTGACCAACCCACCTCACAGGGAAATAAATAATGTGTGAGTCTTAGTGGTTTGCTCCCACTCAACACGCATCAGAACTTCTGTGAAAAATGTCCAATCAGTATTCATATGCTGAGGGGAGCTCAAGCTCCAAGATGTCTCAAGAGAGAAGCTAGGATGAGATGAAGGATGGCACCGAATACCTAACACGTATCAGTCCTGTGACTCACTTTAATCAAACATTAAGCCTCTAAACTGTACACTCAATGCCTGTGGAAAAGGCCCGGCCGTGGGTTTCTGATCTTTGTGATGGGTTGTGTTTTGGAGTGATAAGACACATGTTTGTATGGCTGTTAACAGCTCTCAAGCTGCCAAGCGGGTTCAGCACTACATCACATTGCATTTCGGTTCATTTTATTTCACAGACCCTCCAGCAACAGATGAAGGCATCTGGCCAAGACAATTACACAGTAATACCTTAGAGCACCTTAGTTTAGCACTCAAACAGAATGCTAAAATGACTCATGCCCTGTGTGTGTATCTGTTTATGTAATATCAGGGAGCTTTGACATGCAGTTTGACCTTCAAGTTGGAGTGGGGACCCTTGTTGTGGCTAAGCCTTTGGATGCAGAAATTCAGTCAGTGTACAACATGACAGTACAGGTGACAGATGGGACCAACTTTGCTACAACACAGGTATGCTTTGCACTAAGTTGCACTTCCTGGAGAATCACGTCAGTCCAGCACTAAATGTTTTTAAAGTGTTCAAAGTGTTTTTAACCCCTTCCGTCAAGTTTTAGTTTTATAAGCGCTTCTAGAGAAAATATTTCTTATCAAATTCTTATCAAAATTTTTACTTGTGGTTGTGAAGTAAAAATTTTTACAGATTTTTACTTCACAACCACAAATTTCAATGTATTTTTCTTTAATTTTGTATGATATATCACTACCAAGTAGCACATAATTGTGAAGGTAAAAGTAAAATACACATAATTTTCTGTTTTTAGAAGAAAAAAAAAGTTTGCATGTATTTGAATTAAGACACAGCTGCTCTGTGTCAATGCTTTGCAGATTATTTGTAGAATTATTTTGTTTTTGCAATATAGATCTTGCTCAGACAGATTTTGTATGGACAATTGTAACACATGAAAATGCTTTGATCAAAAAACATTTAGCTCTTGTTGTATAATTATTGCTGTTGTAGTTAATCTAAACTGCAAGTCTTTTTCAGTCCCTAACAGGTTTTCCATTATTCAGCTCCATCCACCTTACCAACTGTGACCATAATTCCCTGTCCCTAGAAAACCACCTCCACAGTATGAGGCTGTCACCACCATGTTTCACCTAGAACATGATGTATTAACGTTGATGTTCAATGCTTTGCATGTAGGCCAAAAAGTTACATTTTGGTTTCATCTGAAAAGAGCAGGATTCTCCTCATCCTCAAAATGTCCTTTAAATATCTTGTGGCAAACTGCAAACAGGAATCCTCATGGCTTTCTTTTAACAATAGTTTTTTTCTTGATACTCTTCTATAAAGGTCAGATTTCTGAAATAGATGACTAATAGTTGTCCTGTTGAAAGATTCTCTCCCCAAACTTGTAGATCTCTGCAGCTATTTCATGGTTATCATAGATTTCTTGACTGCTTCTCTGATTAATTATATCCTTGGCTGGCCTGTCAGATTAGGTGGATGGCCATGTGTTGTTAGGTTTGCAGCTGGGCCAGCTGCATTGGGGAACAGTTAGAATGATGGATGCAACTGTGCTCTAATAACATGTTCAACACTTGGGATATTATTTTTTAACATTAACCTACTTTATAATCCTCCAGAACTTTATCCCTGATCTGTCTGGTGTGTGCTGTAGCATTCAGTATTTGTTACTAATGTTCTCTAACAAACCTCTCAGGCCTTCACAGAACAGCTGTATAAGTACAGAGATAAATCAGATGACACCTGAAGGCATTTGGTTGGATAATTAGAGGTTTCCAAGTGAAGAGGACTGAATATCAACGCATGTCAAGTTTTTAGATTTTAATGTAAAGGTTTTTAAATTACTCCACAATTTTACTCTATTTTGTGTTGGTCTGTTATAGAATCCCAATCAAATGTATAAATCATTGTGATTGTCATGTGGCTAAATGTAGAAAGGTTCAAGGGGTATGTATACTCTTGCAAGGCACTCCGTGTCTCTTTGTATTATCCACTGCCAGTGCTCTTGTTTTCGTGACAGGCGTACTGGGTCTTTGTTGTAAAGGAAATAACTGATAGCACCTTGGTGGATCCTAGGTCACATTACTTTATGTTTAAGAAATGGTGTACCCAATGCTATACCCCAAAAATGCAGCACAAATTCTTTCCTTGCAAATAGTAGATCTTATTTCAATAGGTTCTTCTGTCTGTAAATGAGAAGGTAATATGGGAAAAAAATCCTATTCTAAAACCAATCAGCAGAATAAATTCAATAAATCAAACACACATTCCCAATTTCCACTCATTGCTGACTTTGCCAGTTCCCTTTCTCTGCCTCTTTGTTACTCAGGTATTCATACGAGTACAGGACAGCAACGACAACCCTCCAGTCTTTTCACAGCCGGCATATGATGTCAGTGTTTCTGAGGATGCACCATCTGACTTTGAGCTACTTCGACTCAGAGCGTCAGACATGGACGAAAGGGCCCGTTTGAGCTTTTCCATCTACGGGAGTGTTGACCCCGCAAGTATGAGACTGTTCAGGGTCAATCCTGGTACAGGGGTAGTTTACACTGCAGACAGACTGGACTATGAGGCCAGAACTCAGCACATCCTCACTATTATGGTAAGAATATATCCAGCTGGATGAATACTTCGCACTTCAAAATCTGTTTCCTTCTTCCCAATACATAACCTGCAAGCTTTTAATTTCATTGCTTTACGAAACAGTATCAAAATCTCTAATTGAAGCTTACAATTTGCTTGTGGTTTTGTTTTATATTTTAGAGTTTAGGCACTGAGCCTAAACTCAGTTTAGGACTATGGCTTCTCACAGGAGCCATAGTCCTGTGAGAAATCCTAATCTTGGGATTTCATTGGACCAGATAAATATCACAGTCCACCAAAGCCATTTGTTATTTGCATCTGAGAATTACAAATGTTTTAAGGATTCTGTTCTGGGGATCAAATAATTTTGAGGCTGCATCAGTCAATAACAGTATGACTTAGTGTTGACCTGGGATATACTCTTTGTAATTCTTCGTTGTGTGACTGCAAACATCTGAACAATTTGAAACTTTTGCCAGTAAACCTACTTTTCAGTAGGGGTTGAATAATTTTTGATACAACTTTAAAGACACCTGGCTTCTGCAGTCCATCTGGTTTGGATGAAATTGCGCTCCGTTTTACAAGCCTGATGGCTTTGAAAAAACATTTTGTTTGTGCATTGCCTCCCACAGCTCTTTCCATATTTATTTCTCTTTTCTCCTGTTCCAGGTTAAGGATCAGGAGTTTCCATTTAACCGTGACCTGGCTCGCATCCTTGTAGCAGTGGAGGACACCAATGACAATGTCCCATACTTTACAAGCACCATATATGATGCTATAGCCTATGAGACTTTTCCTGTTGGTACTTCTGTGGTGCAGGTGACAGCACTAGACAAAGACAATGGAATTAATGGTCAAATCACATACACAATTGAAGCAGGTATGTTTTAACATTGTTTCTTCTGTCTCTTCTGTTTTTATTGTATTGCATTTGTAATTAGATTTTTGTTATCATTACTACTCATTAATAAAGTCTGCGATCTTCTATATACAGGCAACACAGGGGGTGTGTTTACCATAAATAGTACCACAGGCCTTATCTTCATTGCAAAGGACCTGGATCTCACCTCTCTGGGCTTCTACACCCTCACTGTGCGGGCAATAGACAATGGCTTTCCTCCATTAATGGCCACTGCTTCGGTCCGCATTTCCCTGATGCTCTCCGACTTCTCCAAACCTCAATTCTCTCAAAAGGAGTATCAGGCCGAGGTAAATAGAGAACAATGGGTTCACAGGTGAAGTGGCTGCGGGGGGGACGAGGGGAAGATTAAATAAAGATTGGGCTCAAACTGGTCAGCAAACGTGGGTAGTAAATTATTTTATTGATATGGGGGATGCAAATGCCTAAATGAACCAATGAACATAACTCATTAAGGTGTTTAAAATGTATCACTGATGTCTGTTTCTGCAGATAATGGAGAATAGCAAATTAGGAACATACGTGACCACTCTCGGTGCCCTCAGCCGCTCACCGCTCATTTATGACATCGTCAGGGGCAATGAGGAGCGCTGCTTCTTTATTAACCACCACACTGGAGTAATTACTACACGCAAACCGCTCGACTTTGAGGTTTGTTACTGTTTGTATGTAGGTTTTTTCTTTTCATTAAGAACATCTAGGAAAAGTTTAACATTGCATCACAGTAAATAGTAACATCCAAATTAAGAGTCTTTTAACAAAAGTACTCTGACAACAATACAATGCACTTTCAGGCAGTTACTGTCTTGCAAAGAATACCTTTTACCTTAACCCTAAACATTTTTTTTCTTTTATGGATGTTATTGTCCTCCATATTGCTATAATAGTTTTTTATATGGCAAAAACTAACACTAATGAATAGAGATGTCCAGAGTCACAAAGTTATTTAAGTGCAAAAAGCTTCATTGGGGATAGACTTCAGACTGGTCAAGAATGAAAGTGTGGCCTCAAGAATGACACCAGGATTGAGAGCATCTAAGCGTAATTAAACAATAAACCAAAAGGAGGGGGTAACTTTTAAGGGAACTAATTAGAAATGTTAGACAGAAGAAAACTCAAGAATAAACTATCAATCAATCAATCAAGTTTTATTTGTATAGCACATTTCAGCAGCAGGCATTTCAAAGTGCTTTACATCACATCAAAAACAGAAACATAATGCAACATAGAATCAACAGTTTAAAAAAAAAAAAACTAAGAAAATAAATAGATAGGAATTAACTCAAGTAGTAATGAACAAAGGAGGCTGAACAGAATATGGCAAGTAGATCGTGACAGGAATAATCATAAAGAAGCAATATAAATATACAGGAAGGGGAACACAAGAATAAAGTATGAAAATAGACTGAAGGACAAATTAATATGACACAAACTATTGAACATGAATAACCCACAAAAAATAATCAATCACAATCAAACCAAAGGCCAAAACCCCTAACACTCAAGAAATGTGACACTGTTCTGATTGAATGTTGTTGTACTGCAGCAAATAACATCCTACTTTCTGATGGTGCGTGCCTTGAGTATGGCAGGAGTGGAGGCCAGCACCAGTGTCATCATCCAAGTAGTGGATGTCAACGATAACCAACCTGAATTTCAGAAAATAAGGTATTAATGCTGGTTGAAATGGGCAAATACACTTGAGCTTTTGTTAGAATAGCAGTATTTCCCAGAGAGATTTAAGAAGGGCATTCTTCCTTTCAATAATGTTTTCTCTTATCGCTTGACAGGTATATAGGCACAGTTAGTGAAGCTGCTCCAGTCAACAGTGTTGTCCTCGGAGAGGATGGTAACCCCTTGGTTATCCAGGCCACGGATAAGGATCGCAATCATAATTCCCTGTTAGTGTTCCAGATCATAGAAGAGACCGCTCGTATGTTTTTCAGTGTAGACTCTGGGACAGGATCAATTCGGTAGGTGCAAAAGCTGTGTAGAAGTAAGACCAGTTAGCTCACTATTGATATAATTTAACAATTTCTTATAGATTGTGTTGTAAAATTTCAGAACCATTGCCAGTTTGGACTACGAAACCTATCCAGAGTTCAATTTTCGGGTTCATGTTCAAGACAGTGGTCAACCACCTAAGAGTGCTGACAGTCCCGCAGAGGTGATTATAAAGGCAAGTACTGCATATTCCATATGACTCTACCATTGTTACCTAAAAGTACAATTCCTTTTATTTTCTTCAGATGTTAAAGTAGATGTCATTTTCCTCCACATACATCTTGTCTTAGGTGATCAACATGAATGACTCACCCCCAAAGTTTTCTCAGGACACTTACGAGACAGTCCTTCTACTGCCAACATATGTCGGCGTTGAAGTCTTCCGGGTTGAGGCTTTAGACCCTGATATGACTGGTGACAAAGAAAAATCTCTCACACCCAAGTTAGCCTATTCCCTGGTGGATAACAGTGTGGAATACTTCACCGTTCAGCGCAATACTGGAGTTGTGACTATTACTAATCCTAACCTCAGCAAAGACCGTTATCGCTTCAGTGTGAAGGTAAGTCATAAGTTATAATTTGTCTTGGCACTTATATCAACAATTTTCTCAGAGAAGAGTGAAAATTTGATCAACTGACAAAGTCTTAGAATTTACATGAACTCATATTATATCTGCATTGAGTCCCGCTGTTACAGAATGGACTCAGGTTTTGTAGACAAGGCCAGATATAAGCATTGTTTAATCTCATGTTGTGTTATGCAGAGACTCTGGAGAAACCGTACCTCTGCATGCAAAATGTTTATAGTTACTTACACAGCAGTGGAGCTTTAGTGAATTTGTGATTTATTTGGGGGAGTGAATTACTGTGTCTGGATCATTGAACTTACAGCCCAAGATGTTCATGTGGCCATACAAAGTAGGAAGCAGCTTTTTAAGGGGGGTTTCCTAAAACACAAGAATCTAATGCATTCTCATCAAACGCGCATTAAAATGTTTACTTTTTTTATTGTCAGCTATTTCTGAAATTCTGTTTTGTGAAACAAGAACACTGTTGTGTGTTTAAGGTCTGGGACGGGCGTTTTTCCAGCATGGCGTCCATCACCGTGCTTGTGAGAGAAGCTGTTGACAGCGGCCTGCTCTTCACCCGCCCCATATATTCAGCCTCCATTCCAGAGAACAAACCTGACATCACATTAGTGACTGTTGTAAATACAGTGGGTCATCACCTCAACGAGCCACTGAAATACACTCTGCTAAACCCTGGAGGACGGTTCACAATACGGCCTACATGTGGAGTGGTGCTTACAACTGGTGTTCCTTTTGACCGTGAGGAAATGGGAAGTTACGAGCTTGTGGTGGAAGTCAGCAGAGAAGATGAGATTCTAAGGGTGGCGAGGGTGACTGTGCAAGTACAGGTGGGTATTAAATGACTGGAAATGTGCGCGTGTGTGTGTGTCAAAAGATGATGTTAATGAGGGAAAGATCATGAATTGCTTTGGTCAGTTGTGAGATTGTGAATCTATTGATGAAAAAGCATTCACAAGTCCAATCTGTGATTCTTCTTGAGTGCTTTAAAGCACAAGTGATGATCAAAGGGTCTTTTTGGGTTTAAGATGAACGCATCTTGACACAAGCTATCAGTGAGTGTTTTGGGGCTCATGAGAAGAAACACTGCTGGAAACAGAAGTGTTGTGTTTGATTTGCAACAAAAGACAGAATCAGAGCACCATCACAGAAGAAAATAATGTGTAATTATCTTATCCTAGTAATTGTTTTATCTTGATTATGTGGTTTTTATATCTGTTCATGACAAATTTAATCACTTTAATTTGAAAGTTTATTTTTTTTTCTTATTTTGTACATTTTCTTTTAGCATGTCAAATTAGCCTTCCATTAAAATTGAGGTGTGTTTACTTCCCTCTATGATTCAGCCTGTGTACACTGTTCCACATCTACTCAGTGACTACAGTTTGTTACTGGGTCTGCGTTGAAATCCTGTCAAGATCTGAAGTTCTTTAAATTTTGTTCACATGGATTTCTTTGCCTTGTGGCTTATGTTAGATCTCTTGTACAGTTGGTGCTCTGAAAAAGTGGCTTGATCTTTGCTGTAAAATACTACCTTCTTGAAAGAAATATTGAAAATAGAAGCTAAAGAACATGCTTGATTTTAGCTATAGAGCCTTACAAAAGTATTCACACCCACATTTTGCTATAGTACAACCACAAATATTGATGTATGTTATTTGAATTTTGTATTATAAATCAACTTTAACAGTTGCACAACTTGATTTTTGTGATGCTGTTTGTTCAATCATGTTCCCTAATCTGTGCCTTTATAACGCACTAAGCTCACCCTCCAAGCCTTTTGTAGATACTTGCATTTTTAGTGAAATTATTTGCACAAATTAGACTTCAGTTACTAGGTGAAGACAGTTAATTGCATTGGATTGTATTTAGGCATATGAGAGTAGAAAAAGTTTAGTTCAATCTTTACCGCAGTTTTTGTTTGTAGAATTTAATAACCTTGTATCATTTACTTTCCATAACTGTGGAGTTATGCACTGCCGTATATAAAATATTGTAAAATATTGGTAGTTCAAATGTGACAAATAGTGAAAATCTTCAAATGATGCAAAAACATGAACAAGTCCACCAAGTCACAATTAGCTATTAGGTTCCTAAGGTTTATAGTTTGATGGTTGTTCTATTGGCACAGAGAATTACAATAGTAAGGTAACATTCACCACCAGCTTGTAAAAAGTTTTTAGCTCACTGAGATTTGAGAACTTTTTTGCACAGCTCTCTCAAGGCAAGTCTGGACTTTGACCAAGCCAGTATTTCTCACTATGGAATAGATTTGTTGTTGTTTGTTTGCAAAGTATTAAGCACATTGCAACCCTTCCCAGATTTTTGGGCGGCAGCAGTTGTTTCCTAAAGCACTTTGCTACCATATTTCTTTGTTGGCATCCAAATAAGATAACTATTCCCTATATGGAGGTTTAAACACTTTGCAATTATCAGGTAGTGAAGTGCATTGGTTTGGGATAATCTCGTCACTTCTGTACTACCTAAATCCGATGATAAGATTTAGGTAGGAAATATCCCACTTAAATCTTACGAAATAAGGGTGAACTAGGCTAAAAAATAACTGTAAGAGGATCCGCTTATTTCTCAAGACTATTATGTTCCATGAAAGTACATGTTTCTTTATGATTTCATTTGTTTTTGATATAGGTGGAAGATCTAAATGACAACGCTCCAGAGTTTGTGAACCTCCCCTACTATGCTGCAGTGCAGGTGGAAGCAGAGCCAGGATCAACTATCTTCATGGTCTCTGCTGTTGATCGAGACTTTGATCTGAATGGAGAAGTGACTTACAGCCTGAAGACGCAGCACAGGGACTTTGAGGTTGATAAAAATTACAGTGGCTTCAGTTTTAAATTTGATGCAATTTTTATGACAAGATCTTGAAAATTAACATGGTTATATTTTTACTTTATCCAGATGAATCCGGTGACAGGAGAGCTGGTCTTAAAACAAGCGTTTGAAGCTGACCTATCAAATGCAGAGTACAGATTGATTATCATTGCGACTGATGGTGGATTCCCTCGACTGTCCAGCGAAGTGGAGCTGCCTGTTACAGTTGTAAACAAAGCCATGCCAGTGTTTGACAAGCCGTTCTATGGTGTAACAGTCAGAGAAGATGTAGACGTTTCCACCTCTGTTCTGGGCATCAATGCAAGCAGTCCAGAGGGCCAGGACATCATCTTCACCATCTCAGATGGAGACCCTTCCTTTCAGTTTGACATAGGCTTTGATACAGGAATCATCAGTGTGCGATATCCATTAGACTACGAGACCATGCAGTACTACCGCCTAACAGTGAAAGCTACCGATACCTTGACAGGGGCAAAGTCTGAGGTGGATGTAGACATTGTTGTACTAGATGTGAATGACAACCCCCCACTTTTTCAGAACATGTCATACTCTGCTATGCTATCTGAGAACTCCATGATTGGAACATCTGTTCTACAGGTGGGTGGCTATACTTGTAAGTATTTGTTATACTTAGAAGTATAACAAATGGATGGATGATGTGGAGCAAAAGTATCAATATTGTTTTATATATCAATTTAAAATTTTTTGAAGAAGAGTTCAACTGATGCTGTAATTATTAAATGCACAAAAAAGTAACATGCCATGATTTTTACTACATTCTTATTGCTGCCTGCAGGCAAAGTTGCGTCTCCATCTCTGCTGGACTTTTGTTGTTTCTTTGTTCTTAGACTAAAATGACTAATTAAACTTGGAGATTGGACTGTTTGATAACTGTATTTGGATCATGTTGAATCATTATTACATCAAGCCGGTGATTCGATTATTCAGGAATTCATGTCTTGGAGTAAGCCCTTCATTCCTCCCTGTTAGCACTTTGGTTGCGATGATAAAAACAAAAGTACATGTAAAGAAGGTTGTGTTAAGAAGAATATTTTTTTTTACAATTAACACCATATTTATGTGCAGCAACTTTAAAACAAGATTTTACTATTTTAAAACTAAATCAAAAATGATGACAGAGTTAAGGACTCTGTGTCTAACACAGTAATCTTCAAACAGCAGCGTCTTGGTGAATTCTTTAGAGAACAGAGACCTTACCCTGCCTATTACCTACTGAAAAAAAAAAAAAAAAAAAAAACATTCCTTGAACTCTCCACACAGATAAGTGTTGCCGTGAGCAAGACCTGTTGTCACTTTTGATGCATTCATGGATCACCAACGATGATTTCAAACGATTTCAAGATCAAGCAGGATAATCTAATAACTCTCATCTCAAGCTCATTTCTTGGTGCAGTGGTGTATTTACATTGACATTTGAAAATGAGTAATTGACCTCAACAATAGCGGCTGTTAATTTATTTTCTTGTAGAGCATCTTTGTGGCAATTAAGCCACATTATTACAAGCTCGAGTCATTTTCATCATTCACATTATGAATATGGCTCTTTCATATTTGCTAGGTTGATGGCTTTGAACAAACAGTATGAAAATTGCTGGTTATTCTGGTTCAGAAACTGACACTGTTGCTTCATTTCTCACTTATTCTCCTACTTCCCTTTTCAAATTTCATTTCAGCGCTTACATTTTTTTTTTTTTTCATTTGAAAGCAGAGAGACATTGCTTTAGTTCATATTTCTTATTCTGGGAAGCAACTCACATAAAACCAATATAGATAGCCAAAAGGTATGTATGCAGGTATAGCTGTGATTTGTGCTGCCAGGCTCTGTCTTAAACTTCCACTACTACTATCTACCTTTTTTTTCTTTCTGGTACTTTTTACACTCTCAGTCCTGAATAATGCATAAGGCATTCCAAAATGTTCTGTTCCTTTCTCTTCAGGTCTTTGCACCAGACCAGGACTCAGAGAAGAACGCCGTAGTGACTTACCAGATCCTGTCTGACATCTACAACAGCACCGACTACTTCCAAATTGACAGCAGCCGGGGATTGATATTCACATCACGCATGCTTGACTATGAGCTCATGCAGCGCCACAACTTCATTGTCAGGGCAACAGACAGTGGGGATCCTGCCCTTAGCACTGATGTTAGTGTCACTGTGGTTGTAACTGACACAAACGACAACCCCCCTAATTTCAGCCAAGCGGTGTACGAGGCTTTTGTCAGTGACCTGGCTCCCAGAGGGCACTTTGTGACTTGCCTTCAAGCGTCAGATGCTGACATCTGTGATGCTCAGAGGCTGAGGTGAGAGCTAATGCTTTAGATAGCTATATTTTTTTATCTTTTTATTGTAGAATTCTAATATTTGAATATATAGTGTTCAATATGTAAAATATAAATATGCTTGAATTCTTCTTCTCAATGTACAATCAAACCATTCAGCGACATTATTGTTTTAAAATTAAATGAACATTATTCATCGTTTTTAAGCATTTTCTTGAAGCAGCAGTATTTCCGGTTTCAGCTTTTTACAACCATAACCCTTAATAATGTCAGAGTCCAAATGCAAGATTATACTCTTATAATTTTTTTTTTTTTTGCGTAGGTATAGTATTCTCTCAGGGAATGAGAAAATGACTTTCATGATGGAGCCAGATACCGGGGTGCTTCGTCTGTCTAACAAGAGGAGACAAGGCATGAAACTCTTCTATCAACTCAATGTGTCTGTGTCAGATGGAGTCTTCACCAACACTGCTCAGGTGAACCCGCTTCTCAGCAGCTTACAATCTGGTCCTGTCAGTTTATTTGCCCTCTTTCAAAACCTCTCCAAGCAATGATAGCGCGAGCTGAGTGACCTTTGTTAGCGATGTCTCAGTTGGAAATTATGGCGAACATCTGCCACAACTAACTGGGATAAGTGTGGGGTTGCTGCAGGAGGTTAATGCTGTGTCACATCCAATTTACTGTGACGTCGAGTCACTAACTGGAAAACATCCATGCATTTGTCACTTTGTGGCTATTACAAATGTGATTTATTTTAACTCTAACATTTTATATATGTTTAACAGTAACTTCTCATTCTATTTGTATTATGACATTTAAGCCAAATACAGGAAAAGTATTAAAAAGAGATATGCAGGTTTTCTGTTATTGAAGGGGTATTCTGGGAATGTTGACAATTTATTACATTACTTTTTGGTCTATTGTTCCTTCTTTCATCCTTCTTTGTATTCTTATTTTCAATACTCATGACCCCCTTCTCTTTCTACTGCTTGTACGTCTTCCTTGTCTTTTTCCCTCTTTTCATCTGTTCTTCCATCCTGGTATCCTACCTTTTATTTTTTGCTGTCCTAATTCCTTCCTTGCATCCTGTCTCCTCCCTCATGTTTTTTCCTTTTTCTTGCGTCCTTTCTTTATATCCTCCTTGTGTTTTTTTCTTCCTGATATCCTTGTTTCATGCTTCTCTTCCTTCCTTGTGTTTTTACTTGTTCCCTTCCTCTGCTCCACCTCCTATGTGTCTTTTCTTCCTTCCTGATCATTTTCTTTCTTCCTTTCCCCTAATATTTTTCTTCATTCTCTTTCTTTGTACCTTAGTCTTGTTTGTCCTTCCTTCACTTTTTACCAGAAATTCATAGTAAACTTTAGTATTTCATATTTTAAAATAAACATAAAGGACTAAGAACTCTGGAATGCTGAGTATGGAAAAGTATGGAATTTTACATGAAAATTATGTCGGGAGTCTGAATTGGTGGTTTGCTCGTTTATACATTTATCTGATTATATTTGACAAACCACCCAGTTGTCCTTATTGTGATGACATCCACAAAATGTCAGCAGACAATGATCGAGAGCATGACTGAGTGACTGCAGTTGTGATTTGCAGGTAATTGTACGTGTCCTGGGAGCCAATCTGTACAGCCCAGTATTCAGTCAAAGGTTTTACCTGGCTGAGGTTCTTGAAAATTCGCATCCAGGAACCAAAGTCATCCAAGTAATTAAGATTTTCTTCAATCTCTCTGACTTGCAATTAATTGTAATATTTAAAGGGAGCACAATTTGACTGAATTTGCAAATGGACTCCAGGTTTCAGCAATGGATGAGGATTCTGGGCTGAATGGTCAGATAACCTACTCGTTCATCAATGACCTGGGGAAAATCAAGTTCGGCATCGATGCAGACGGGGTCATATCCACTCTTCAGAGATTAGACAGAGAAGATCCTGTGAACAAAGACATGGTGCTGACAGTAATGGCCTTGGATGGAGGAGGTATTCACGTTTGTACCTTTTATATGTTTTTTTTTTTTTTATCAGGAGTTTCTCAAATGCTATACAGTTCACAATTCTCAATTTTTGTATTTTTGCAGTTTAGGTTCTTTCATATCCAAACTGATCAGAGTTATGGTCAATGGAAATGCAATTATTTCAAAGCTCCAGAAAATGCAGGCATTTAATTGAATCTATATATGATTGGTATATTTTTAGGATTATTCATCTCCATAGTTAATTGAAAATACTGTAATATAGTAATATACTCCTACACAAAATTTCTACTTCTAAAATGAAAGTAGAAAATAATGAAATGTTAGTGTGTGGGTACAAAAGAGCTTTACAAATTGGCTGAGGACTAAGCTGACTCGGAGTCAAATCTCTAAGTGTCAAAACAAACAAACAAAACACTTATGCTTCATGGACTGGGAATGTGACAATTATGTGTTTTCTCTTAAACAGGTCGTGCATCATTTTGCACCGTGCGAGTGGTCCTGGCAGATGAAAATGACAACGCTCCACAGTTCAGAGCCACAGAGTACCGCATGAGCATTAAAGCTAATGTTGCTAAAGGTTCTCTTGTCACACAGATTCAGGCCAATGACCCTGATGCTGGCTCTAATGGGAGGATAACTTACTCCCTTTACAGTGAGGCTCGTCTGTCACTCGTTGATGTGCTGGAGGTCAGTTCATTTTGGTCATAGTATAGATAACTGTCCTTCATGAGAAAGACGCAAACCTCATAATTGCACAACATGTGGAAAAGCATAACCTGATTTTTAGTGATGGGATATTGTCAGATGATACCACCCCTACTTATTTTGTAGGATTAAGCTCCATCTGTTTGATGCAGACTACATATTTGTTCCATTAAATCAAGATAATGTTGCACTGGGGTTGATTTTCCAGGCAGTTGGTGAAACACAATTTTTTAAAATTTATAAAGCGAACATCTGCTCTGAAGACAGATGTAATGTTAATCATGGATTAATTTTCTAAAATTCTTTGAAAAAAAAAAATATTTTGGATGCACAGTGCTATGCACAAGTGTCAGACCGCTTGAACTGTTTCAAGCACAAACATTTGTATTTTATTAGGATTTTATGTGTTTAGATCAACAAATGTAGTGGACAATTGTGAAGAAGGAAACAAGATATAGTTTTCAAATTTTTAACAAATAAAATCTGAAAAGCTTGGTATACAGTGGAATTTAACACACCCTTCTACATTCGGACAGGGAAGTTGATTAGAAATTGGCTTTAAGATGAATGGAGCTAAATACAGGGCAAAACTGGACAAAAACAAATTAGAGGCCTAGGCTCTAATATGACAGCATGTTGTTCTGGCACTATGTCAGAACATGGTCACAACATCGTGACATGTGGTATGCGAATGTCAGAACAACATTTGAGTAGGTCCATAGATTTTAATGTATTAGAATGGAGCACCCAAACTTTACACCTGAATCCTATTTAAAAGCCGTGGTAGGCTTTCATCCCAAAATCTGTGGGTTGTCAGCTCAATTTCCACTCTGCTCACTTAGGTTGTTGTGTCCTTGGGCAAGACACTGCATCCGGTTTGTCTGCTGGCGGTGGTCAGGTGGCGCTGGTGCATGTCAGTGTGCCCCATAGCAGCTGTGGCTACACTCCAGTAGCTTTCCACCAACAGTGCATGAATGACTGAATGTAGTGTGAAGCGCTTTGGGGTCCCCTGGACTTGATAAAGCGCTGTATAAGTGCAAGCCATTTACCATTTTACTGTTCCCAGATGTTACTCATCCAGTCCAGCTAAGCTTGAGTAATTTTGGAAAATAGAAGGAGCAACATAATTATTCTATAAGCTGGTCAAGGCACACACTAGAAATGTTGCAGCTATAATTCCAGTAAAAGGTGGATATGCTTCACAACTGGCCTGTTAAATTCTTTCAGGTTTGAGGTTGTAACCTCAAACCTCCAGATCTCTAGATGTCAAAAACATCAGAGCTTTGATCAAAAATTACAGTGTAGTAGTAGACATATTCCATTGATTGTATAGCTTTTAAAAAAAATTCTGTTGCCTTTAAAGTTTTAAAGTGGGTCTTGTGATTGTACAGGTGGAGCCAGACAGTGGTTGGATGATGACTAAAAGTGCTGTTGACCACCTTCAAGGAACTGTCCTGTCTTTCTTCGTCAAAGCCACAGACTGTGGCACTGCTCCCAAACACTCCCTGGTGTCAGCCTTTATTCAAGTCGTCCCCCCAGATTCATTCATCCCCTCGTTCAGCCAGCCTCAGTATTCCTTTACCATCCCTGAGGATACTGCAGTAGGAACAGTGCTGGGCTCTGTTTACACAGGCCCTGGCCAGACAGGGTTCTTCACTGCTGTCCCTGGGGAGACAATCGACAGCAACCAGGGGGCAACCTTCCTAGTGGAGAAAGAGACGGGTCTCATCCGGCTGCTGAAGCCATTGGACTATGAGGAAGTCAGCAGCTTCAGGTTTAAGGTTGCAGCAACTGCAAGAAAAGACTTGATCGAGACCATGTCAACCGTGGACTTGGAAGTGAAGGTCTGTGATGAAACCCAGAAAGGAGCCTTTCGGTTTTGTTTATTTTTTGCAGTCTAAGGGGGAAAAGAATCAAGCTATCTGTCTATCATTTTTATTTATTAGCTCTATCACTATCACATTTTCTTGAAAAGCCTGAGCAATTCTATTAATATGAAGCAGCTAGTAGGAATTAAACTGCAGACAATGAGACTGTTTTTCTCTTTGTAGTAGTATATTTTTGTGAATAAATTACATTATCCATGGATCAGTTACAGACATTTTATCACTCTACAGATTCTAGATGTAAATGACAACAAGCCAGAGTTTGAAACCAGTACGTATGTAGCCACAGTGATGGAAGGTATGCCTTCAGGGACAAGAGTAATTCAAGTCCGTGCTCTTGATCCAGACTGGGGCTCTAATGGACAGGTATGTGAAAAACAAGTTCAACTTTATTTAAAACATCTCTATAATTTAAAAAACGTTGCACTTACTTGCACATAGTAGTGTGTGTATCTTCTTTATACTGCAGGTGACATACAGCCTTGGGCTACTGCTCACCTACAACCCGGACCTAACGAAGGACACTTTGTCCCTCACCGGCCCAATCACCACCGGTTCTGTTTTTGCCATTGATAGCAAAACAGGCTGGATCACCACAGTGACTCAAATGGACCACGAGGCCTGCTCGAGTTACAGCTTTGAAGTAGTGGCCTCTGATCTGGCTGAGTCACAGCCTCTCTCCTCCACCACAGTGGTGACCATCACCGTGTCGGACGTCAATGACAATCCGCCGAGGTTCGAGAGGGAGTTCTACAGAGGCGCCGTGAAGGAGAGTGATCCACTTGGTGAAGTTGTGGCTGTTCTGAAAACCAAAGACCGAGATGGTACTGACCAAAACCGCCTTGTCAGCTTTTACATCACAGGTGATGAAAATGAAGTCATAAATGTTTGTACAGCTTAACTTCATTTTTTCCTGATTCACTGAAATAATGTTTGTTTCACATTGCTTGTTCTTGCATTTAATTAAAAAATATTCAATGAAAAAAATGTAAGTTCTAGAGTAAATAATTTGTATGTGATCAGATTAAGTTATGTTTGATTATATCATATTAAATAGTGATTAATCTAATTTGGCCATAAAATGCCATTGAAATTTCCATAATCTTGGCTACAATTCCACTTTGATATTGTGTTTGATGGTTGCACTAAAAATGAATCCCTATAATTTGACTGGGTGAATGGTTTTAATCAGTTGGTCATGGTTTTTAAAAATTTCAATTCACTATCATGCCTGTCTTTACTTTTCAGTGGGTTTCAAATCTTATGTGTGTTTCCAGGGGGAAATCAGAGAGGAGTGTTTGGCCTTACTCTTGTGCAAGGGGAGTGGAAGGTTTATGTCAGCGGTCTGCTGGATCGTGAGCAGCAGGACTGGTACTTGCTGAATATTACAGCCAGTGATGGCCTCTATGTCGCTCATACTGCAGTGGAGGTAACGGTAATGGATGCCAATGACAACAGTCCCATCTGCAACCAGGTTAGAGATGGGGATATGTAGGTGTGCAACATATTAATGTGAAAAGCAAGTAAATGTACCTGTGACCAACGCTGGTTCAGATACGTTACATTTTCTTGTTTGTAAAGGGGTTTGATACTGTCTATTTGATTGTTGCTACATAATACAGCTAACAACCTAACAAAGGACACTTTGTGTTAAATTTGGTTGAATGATTCTTAACACAATGTTTAAAGTCTGTTATCCATCCATCTATTGTAATCGTTGTTTTGTTTTTTTTGTTTTTTTTTACAATTATATATTTAGGTTAAATCTAATCAGGAAACACTTGGCAACAAAAGATTGAGAATTGGGGTTTGTACATGGAGAGCCTTTATTGTAACGCATTAATCATCAAATAATAAATAATCCAAATGACATGTAAAACAATCTTTTCTACCGTATAGCATACTTTTATTTCTAAACTAGTTTGAAGTAGTAGTTTCATTGCCAATGAATCCACTTTTGCCTAATTTCAATGTAGGCTTGGCTGAGTAAATCATAGTGTTAAATTATGTTAGAATTAGCATATTCATAACTTGGTATGAAAGGTAAAGGGGTGCTTTAATAGAAAATGTGTTTGTTAAAAAGTGTGTTTTGTTTAACTGTCCATTAAAGTACCATCTAATTCTGCAAAAAAGAACATTTGGATTATTTTCAGCAAATATCTTGTAACTTTTAACCTGATCTTCATCTTGTACTTTTATAGTATATCAAGCATAAAAATTCATGAATAAATCATGAATAATAAATGAAAGTGAATGATAAACTTAAGATATTAAATTACATAAATAATAGCCATTTTATTTAAGCTTTTTGTAATAACTTGACAACCCTAAATCTAACAACATACTGTTATACTGTTTTAAAGGCTGAACTTTGTAAGACAAAGCCTCACAAAGTATAATGATAAATGTGCTGAGAATGTTTTGGGAGCATTTCATTCTGTTTATTAATATTCAGCAGTACTTCAGTTTGAGAAAATTAGCAGAAGAATTATTAAAAGTCATTAAGAATTTCCTTTGAATTCCTCCCCATCTCCCTCTTCTCTTCTGGTAGTCTTTCTGTTCTCTTGTTAGGCAAGTGTATGTGCATACAAAGCATTTAGTCTGTCATTAAAAATTTAAAACATGAAAACATTTAAGGTCAGACTGTGTCTTATGAGCATGCTGTTTATACATATTAATCGAATTTGTATGAGTTTTTCTTGTAAATGTAAAAGAAACATAGTAATTTTAATAGAAGGAGAATATCATTCATGACATCATCCATGACTGCACTTGTGCCCATTTGGTTACCAAAATTTTTACTATGCATTATTTATTATCGTTTGCTTGGTTAATGTAAGTTTCAGTTCAGAGTGCTTGTTTGAAGAGTTATGCAGCTCTGGTCTGAGGTTAACAATCTTCTAATACAGCTGAAGTCAACCTTTAGGAAGGCCAGTCCATAAAATAATGTTATCCTGGTTTATTCTTATTAAAAGCAGCTGTAATATACTTTTAGTTTGAGGTATAGGTGACGAACTTTACCTCAAACCAATGTTGCTGTCTCATGTAAGACAACAATATTAGATGTCACACTTGATTCTTGTTTTAAAACATTATTTCAGTTGTGTGTTGCAGAATTGTTCCACCCTACAAAAACACTGAGTCTATCATTAAAAGCCCTAAATTAATATGTGCTACATGACGACTATTTAAACTTTCTACTGCAGCGTATGAGACAGACAATAATGTAATCCCATTAGAGACAATGACACTATCGCCTAATCAATTTTGAAGGTAGTGGCTGTTCCATTATCTGTTGATGAGATGATCAAATAATCAACTTTGAGATATTGCAAAGGATAGCTAAGTGAAAAGAAAAAGGGAGATGTGTTACACACTAAACAGTACATAAATGTTTGCCTGTGTATGAGGACACTTAGTTCTTTTCCAGAGGCAATTATTGGCTGGAATGGATGCTGGGCCAGGAAAGGGTGCTTAACTGTGTTGACCTTGATCTAACAGCAGGGATAATGGAGGCAAAGCAGAAACAGTCACATGTTTTTATTATTATTATTATTATTATTATTATTATTATTATTATTATTATTATTATTAGAGACACCTATGTTGTTTTACATGTGGTCATCTGCTCTCATATGGTGGTA
>CAEFZX010026192.1:0-13883 GCA_903066825.1 Alfaro cultratus | reverse complement strand
AGGGTGACCCCGCCTCTCGCCCGGAACGTAGCTGGAGAGGCACCAGCACCTCCCGACCCCATTAGGGACAAGGGTGTAAAGAAAATGGATGGATGGATAGATATATGATTCAAAACATTTTTTACAAAACTGAAAAGTGTAGTGTGCAAAAGTATTCAGCCCCCTTTTTTCTGAGTGACCAATTGCCTTCAGAAGTTGCCGGTTGACTGCTAAGGACTAAATAAAGTCCACCTGTGTGTGACCTAATGTCAGAACAAATCCAGCTGCTCTGTGATGCCTCAGAGGCTCAGAGAATATCAGGGAGCAAATAGCATCATGAAGTCCAAGAAACACAGCAGACAGACTGAGGAGAAAGTTTTGAAAAAGTCTAAAGCAGGCTTAGGACATAAAAACAATTTTCCAAGATTTAACAATTCATTGTTCAATCCATCATCTGAAAGTGGAGTGTGGCCCAACTGTAAGCCTACAAGACAAGGCCGTCCAGGTCGAATAAGCAGAGCTCTGATCAGAGATGCAGCCAAGAGCCCCATGGTAACTTTGGAGCAGATGCAGAGATCCACAGCTCAGGTGGGGGGATCTGTCAACAGGACAACTGTTAGTCATCACTGCACAAATGTGGTCTTCATGAGAGAGTGGCAAGAATAAAGTCACTGTTGAAACAAAACCGTCAGACATCCCATTTGCAGTTTGCCAGAAGCCAATGGTTGGGGAAACGGCAAACATGTAGAAGAAGGAGTTTTGGTCAGACAAAACCAAAATTGAACTTTCTGATGTTTTCCTCCATGCTACATGTGGTGGAGAACTAACACTGCACATCACTCTGAACACACCATCCCCACTGCCAAATTTGGTGGTGGCAGCATCATACTGTGGGATGGTTCTCTTCAACAAGGACAGGGAAGATGGTCAGAGTTGATGGGAAGATTGATGGAGCCAAACACACAGCAGTGACTTGAGACTGGGCTGAGGTGGAGGTTCACCTTCCAGCAGGACAACCACCCTAAGCATAAAGCAGGGATACAATGAAATGACTTAAAACTAAACATATTCATGTGTTAGAATGGCCCAGTCAAAGTCCAGACCTAAACACAATCGAGATGTCAAAACTGCTGATCACAAACTCTTGCACACTGCACTTTTCAGTTTTTATTTGTAAAAAATATGTTTTGTATCATGTATAACTATTTTCTACTGTGCAATTTTACACCACTTTGTCTTCCACATTAAAGTTCAATTATATATGTTTCTGAACAAACAAATATATTTATGTTTGTGGTTGTAATGTAACAAAACATGAAAAAGTTCAAGGAATACTTTTGCCAGCCAATGTACTTCTAAAAACACTAAAATGGAAAGATGGATGGAACTATTAATGTTAATGTTTATTTCTATGTGCTAGGAAACCACAAGATGGGGAATGCGACGAATAGTGAGTGAGGATCTCAGCTCATATTAATACCGAACTGACACTGAATAATTCTATATAATTATTCACTTTTCATGCTGTTTTATTTTTCAGAGAAAGCACAGGTAAGAGCAACAAAATACACCTACATGATGAAGCGCCGATAAAATTTAAGAAAAAGCAGCCTGAAGTAACAGATGTAAACAAGCAGAGACACGACATTGTTCTTTTTCCTCCAATCGCATCTTGTCGAAATCCCATTGTTGGCATTATTTTATATGGTAATTGTCCCTTTGTTGTTTAACTGTGTATTTAGTATGTCACTACAGGTGAAACCTTTGGGGCAGATAAAGCTTTCAAGAAACAAGTTAAGAAGAAGCTCAAGAATAATATCAGCAATAAATATAAAGACCACATTGTTTATTGTCCCATCACATCCCGTGTTGGCTCAGATGTGGAAGCAGCTTTGGACCAAGTGAAAGGTATGCATTTAATTTTTACGTTGTAAAAAATAATCAAGAATATCTTACCAAACTTTGTTGTTATATATTTATATTAAGTTGCAGTAAATTATGTTTTTCTTTCTGGGGCTCAAAGATACTTTTCTTTAGGTCTTGAGAAGCTGCATATTTGTACTAAATTTCATAACCAAAGGTCTAAGTATTCACTGGCGTTGTTTGTTTTAATACGTCTAGTGGATGAATTAGGTCACACCCACCAAATCTGACTGAAAATCTGAATCTGATGGATTCAGATTGATAAATCGGCACCGATTTATTAATCTAATAAAAGAACATCTTACCAAACTTTGTTGGGTAGATTCAAAATAATTTATTTATTTTGAATTTTGAATTCTGGCCCGCTGCTTCAACATGTAAAAAGTCAGGAGGTGAGAAACACTGATAATTTTAGATCCCCCAGGCCTTGTGAGAAAACTCACCAAACTTCAAGTTGATCTTGTGAAATCGGTTTGATCAAGCGCAGGTTTAATCAGCTGGTCAAACTTTTTAGACCAGCTCATTAAAACCCTGAATAAATCCTGGATGTTTTCATAACTTGCATTGAAAATGTCAAGCTAAAGTGTGAAGAGTGTTCTTGGTACTGAATTTTCAGATTTTTGAGATTGATAAATTAAGGACATTTTTGAACTAGAAAAGTCTGTTCTAGTGCTGTGGAAGTCAAACTTTGAGCATTTCCTTTTTGCTTCAACAGATGCTGAACGTATCATCCTGGTTTTGATGCATCACACCCGAGATCCTGATTACTCAACTGCTGGGACAAATTGGTCTGAAACAATTGACAAAGTTGACTTGGATGTTCATGTTCTGTTTCATCAAACGGTGCCAGGATTACTGAACTGCTCACAAAATAACAAGGCAGCGGATCAAATTGTTAAATTTTTAAAAGAAAAGAAAAAAATATAAACGGCGTAAACGAGGTTTGCAAAAAAATAGAAAAATAAGACGGAGGGAACCAAATTAGAAGCAAAAAAATTTGAAAAAGAGATTGAACTAGACCACATGCCAAAGCAGAGAGAAAATTATCCTCCACTTCATGACCGAGTTACTATTAAGTAGCCACATATCGACTTGCTGAAATTCAAAACAAATAATTTCTTCTTGGAAACAAAGTGATAGAATTATTTAAAAAATATTATATGTATAAAGCATAATGATTATTAACTTCAACACCTGAAATTAATCATGTTGTTTTTGATTTGTATTAAAATGTATTTTACGAGTTCTAATTAGGCAAAAAATCAGAAGAAATCTATACACAGTGTATAGTCAGATTTAATAAGTCATGTGTTCTGATGAGACTTGTCAGAATGAAAGTACTTTCTGAAAAAAAGTGTCATTTTTTCATTACATTGTAGAAGGTGGATGGTGTCTTTAAAATCCCTTGTCCTGGAGCAGAACTCAATACATTATAATAGTTTCAAACAATACTAAGATAATATATTATGACAATTTAGTTTAAGTATTCAAATAAATAATTATAAAAGTATCAATAAGTTGAATTAAAAATCATTTTATATATTTTTTCCAACTCAGTTTAAATTTGTCCCAAGGTTTTGTCAACAGCGTCAGACATAAAAAGAATGTAAAAAACAATCAGGCATTATTGGGGGCATCTAAACTTCTGAGGACCCCATGACCTTTTCCTTTCTCTTCCTTTGCTAAGAGGGCTGAGCAGCTCTGGTTGGTTTATGTTATTCTTTGTTTTTTCTTGTGTTTTATTCCTAAATTGTTCGTCACAACCATAATGTGTCAACATCATAACTGACAATTTACAAACTTTGATGAAATTTTGTGAAATAAATGCTTAATTTTAGTTCACTGTAAAGATTTCATGGACCTGATGAGCTACAATACGGCCTCCTCCAGAGTAACATCATATGAATAGAGATAGTTTGACATTTCATCAACTCCATCAGTTTTTAACTGACTCTTTCAGTGATGGTGTTGACGAATCTCACTTAAATGTTCAGTTAATTCATTTTAATGTATTTTTCATAAATGGCATTACTTCACATGTATCAAGTATTTCTTTTTACTCACTACTGTGTCAACTCTGTCTGATGGACTTTATGTTGTTTTTTGTTTTAAATATTTATTTTGTTTCTTGAGAAGCATTTGTCTGTCAAACTGAGTAAAAATATTACTTATAGGGTCATTAAAAAATAATTATTGTCAGATGGTGATGACAAAGTTCTGAGTCAGGTCCATTAAAAATGTAATTTTCAAATAAATGTTGCCACTGGGAGCCATCACCTTAGTATCTTTACATTTCCAAAACATTATTTGCCGTGTTTGTAAACATAAGCTTGAGGAATCATTTTTCTTTTAAAATGGGAAAATTTAAACCCATTTTGTCCCACTTCTCAAGAATCACTGAAATATGATTTTATGATACAAATTTAAATGGTCAAGAATAAAAGTTCTCCCTTGTCACTTCATATCTAAATGACACAAAATGCACTTTTCAGGACAAAAAGCATTGTAAAATAAATAATCATTAAAATGCCTAAGTTTTTCTGTCACTTTACAGGATTATTCCTCTTTCCTCTTATTAATGTTTGAGACTCCCAAGGGTTCATGTTGGAACCATAGTTTATTTTGAACATGTTGCCACTGGGATCTTTCTGTGTGAAGCATAATGCTCAAGATAATGATGTCATTACCTCCATCTTTTCTGAACCTTGACCTTTTGCTAAAGCTAAGCCTTATCTCTTTTTTTTATGGAATTTATTATTCATGCTTCTATTACCTCTCACATTGACTGTTGTAATTCTTTTCTTTGTGTTGATCTAGATTAATCATCCCAGCATCATTTATAAATAGTTGCTGATCTTAAAGCTGGTGCTCTTAAAATGTTTTGTGTTCAGATGTTAGAACTGTTCAGAAATCTTTATTTCCTCTGGTCTTTGGCTGATTGACAACAAGACACTAAATATTTCTATTTGAACTCAAGCTTTCATTATATTTTATTACAATTTGTAAGGTACTTAACCTAAAACTGGAATTATATCACACAATATAGAATAATCTTTGCCATGAACATAAGATATCTACTCTAGCTGTTCAGCATTATGGGTTGTATTTTTACCTTTATGGATTGGTGATATGTTTTGGACATTTTTATTTGGCTGGTCTTAATGATTGATTTTGTGCTTCATTTATTTGCACAAAAGGTGAAAATAAAAGCTGACCTTCTAATTTCATATGACTTGATCATGTTACTCTGATATTTCTGAAGATCATAATCATCTTCATAATGAAAGGCATAATAAAAATAATAAAATAATAATATTAAATGAATAAACTGGTTTTGTTGTTATTTTTCCTCTGATCCATGCATTTTCAAGTATAAAAGAAAACTTTAATAATTTTTAATACAGTTGACCAAAACTCTCAGAGACAAAGGTCAAAATAAGAGACGGTTCAGCAGCTTGAGGTGAACACAAGTGAAGCTGCAGGTGTCCTAAATGCTGCTGTGAAGATTCAGTGTAATAAACTTGAAGAATGAAGATGTATTATAGATAATTAATAATAGTGAGGATACAATTAGTAGTCAGAATTTTACTGAATGTTTTTTTACCAGTCAGCCTGTATTAAAACGCCTCTGTCTGTTCTTACAGCTGGATCTTGAATTAAAGCTGCTGTTCTTGTTGCTCCAATGTGGATTTCAGTCACATGACTCAGTGATCTGGTTTAGCAGATCTGATTTATATCTACTCTATTCTGCCTGAATCAGTCAAACTTGAGCAGTGATTGTTATTGTGTGTTAAATATCAAAACGTAAACCTTAAAGAAAACCTGTCAGAGGCTGTATAACTTTAGACTTCAAAGGTACAAATACCCTAAACCACAGGTGTGAAACTCCAGTCCTGGAGGGCCGGGGTCCTGCAACTTTTAGATGTTCCTTTGCTGCACCACCTGAATAAAATAATTAGGTCATTAAGGCTCTGGAGAACTGATCTACACAAGGAGGAGGTAAATAAGCCATTTCATTCCAGTGTTTTGTATCTGTGGCACATCTGAAAACCTGCAGGATAGCTTGAGGACTGGACTTTGACACCCCTGCCCTAAACAATACAGCCAGAGCAACAATGGAATCAATTAGAGCGAAACGTATTTATGTGCAAAAGTCACCCAGTCAAAGTCCAGACCTGAATCAGATGTAGCACCAGTGGGGACACCTGGAGATTGATTATCACATTCTCCATCTAATCTGAAGAACAAAAAATCATTTCAGTCACTAAAGCACATGTGTCAAACTATTATATCGCTCAAATCAAAGCCGTTTTTATCTGAATACTGCCAAGATACATTAATGTGAATTTTTATTTTATATTATTCAACTTTAAGAAGTACACATGGAGACAGTTTTTTATTCATGTTTTAACATTTTGTTAATGGGTTTTATCAATAGATTCTTACTAAACCAACCCTTTGACGACATTCATGATTTTGATATGGCCTAAAATAAAAATAATACAAAAATAATGAAGTAATATTGCAACTTTAGTCTCATGATATAAATTTATTCTAGAAATGTTATGACTTTATTCCCGTATTACAGTAGCTATGTGAAAAGAAGTTGTCAAAATAAAGTTTTATAAGCTTGTCTTGCAGCTCTCACCAGGAAGCGACAAACAAATCAAGAACAGAAAAGTGATGTGAAGAGCGGCTCTGTCAGCTCCACGTTCTGATCTCTATAAAAACGATCTGTGTCTCTCCATCTTCCTGTGTGGCGTTGTTAAATAACTGTTCACTCACAGCAGCATTTTTAAAACTCTTCTCTTCCTGTTCCAGAAACATTTTGGATCAACTTTCCTAAAGTTTTATGTCCTCTGACTCACTCAGATTGAATGTTTTCACCTGAATTAAACCTCAGCTGCTGCACAGCTACTGGACCAGACAGCTGCAGCTCTGTGGAGGCTGGAGGAAAATATTGATCAGCTGTCACCTTGGTAACAGCTGACGACATTGTGTTAGGACTAAGAAAATGAAAACTAATAATTTTATGAGAATAAAATCATAGTATTATGAGAAAAAAGTCATATTACAAAAAAAACAATACGGGAATAAAGTTGTAATAATGTGAGGAGTAAGTCAAAATATTATGAGAATAAAGTCGAAATAAAAAGAACAAAGTCATATTATTACTCAAAATAAAGTCAGTATTATGAGAATAAAGTTATACTACAAGAACAATATGACTTATGAAATGAAATAATACAGCTATAAAGTCAATATTATAAGAATAAAGTCATAACGTTATGAAAATACAATCAGTATCATGAGAATAAAGTCATAAATCTACGAGAATACAAAGATAAAGTCGTATAAGAATGTAACACTAGAATAAAGCCTTAATGATTTAACACATAAATGTAAACCTAGGCGAAAATTCAAGCAGGGAGACTCTCTTCAGCCTACTGGCATCAACAATTACCACTCCTCTGCCTCAGCCAACCAGCACCAGACTGTCGCTCTGCTCCAGCCAATCACCACGCAAGAGCTCCTCCAAAAGGCCAAACAACCACAGATCCACCTGCTTCAGCCGCGCTTCGAGCTTACGTGTGCGCTTATCCTATCTCTCCGACATTCAGTCAGCTAGTTTCAGCTGCCTCCTCTGGTATTCTCTTTTCTTAAACCCGAAGGCCCCATTCTCACCGCTCTCATGCAATGGGTAATAACATAACAAAACAAACGACTGGTGGTGGAGTGTTTCAGCAATTCTAACTCTTTTCCCTCTAGATGGACAGCTGCGCCGGCCCCGCAGCCGGCCGGCCATCAGCCTCACAGGCCCCATCAGCCTGCAGGCCCCATCAGCCTGCAGGCCTTGTCCAACAGCCGTGCCTAACAAGGCTTGATGAGCCTGCAGGCCCCAGCCAACACAGCCGCGCCTAGCAAGGCTCCATCAGACTGCAGACCCCAGTCAGGCCTCGGCCCGGCACCTTCTTTTGGGGAGAAGACCACCCTGAGCTTCTCCCTGAGCAGATCATCCGAGCTCACGGCGATTCAACACGCACATCTTCTACCGGTGTCCGAGCGCCAAAGAACTTCGGGTCAATAAAACTTTCTAACTGCTGCTTTTTCTCTGTGTTAGTCTCTCCAGATTGATATTATGTTTACGTTACTTCTGTCATTTTTACAGTAAGTTGCCATAAACAGTTTACAGTTCTGAACGGTTAAAGTGACGGTTGCCGACATATTACACCTTAATGCCTCAGACAGAACGGCCATATTTACAACAGTTAAATTCACAACTCACTGTAATTTACTGTAAAATGTTTTTACAAAGACTTACAATAATACATCATGCAGTTCTGCCACATGTTTATGGTATATGTATATCCATCGTTTTCATAGTAATTTTCCATAAACAGTTCTTGTTCTGGACTGTTAAAATGACGGTATCATACCGTCATTTCTTGTACACTGCATCCATATTTACTAGTAAATGGTAACCACAGCTGCCGGTTTCCTGACTATCGGTTCTAGTTGTTTGCATGTCCCAAGCAGCACAGGTGTTTGTCATCAAAACAGGCAAAACTGACATCCCTAAAAGATTCACAGAGCAAAAACACTGCTGGCTACAAAGATCACAAAGTGCAGTCTCACATTTCCAAAAGACAGTTTTTGCTGCTGTTACCGTCCTAACAACTTTGCAACTGGAGAAGACTCAATTTATTGAATAGATCTGACCAAAAAGCTCTGATTTATTATGTGAACTTAAATTAAACTCACTAAAATTGAAATGTTAATGTTGCCCAGTGAATTTAATGAAAACTAAACAATTTTGAGGTAATGGGTTTGCATATATATTTTTAAGTAAGGAGAAATTAATTAGGTTTTACAGTGTATTTTTGTTGTCTTTTGCCATTTGTGTGGTGTTTACACCTGATTGGTGTTTTAAGTTAAACCAACTTAACAAAAAATAAAAGTTTACTTTAAACAGACACTATTGACTGGATAACATTTTGTGCCGTAGCTTCACAGTGTGTTGGCGTAGTCGTCTCCAAAATCAATTATCAGTTTCAACGCACTCAGGATCAGAGTGTCAACGTCTGGATTCAGTTGAATTTCATGACTGTAGTTCTTCACTGGGAGAATACAGTTCATTGGGATCCCCAGGCTGGAGCTGAAGTCTCTCATCTGTTTAAAAAATATCTCTTTATTGAGAGTCTAATACAGTGAGGGAGGTCCACATGTTTCTATGACTCACCTTCTTCTTTAAATATTTGCTCCTGTAGACGTTTCTCAGATTTTTCTCTGTTTCACCACAGGCTGCATCGACATGGGTTAGAATCACCAGCTGAGGGATTCTTGTGGATGCGGAGAATTTCTTGAGCAACTTTGTAGATTATTAGCAATTAATATGTCAAGTACATCACAGCAGTGCAAGGTTTCCCCCAGAAGACTTGCTAAGCCTGGCGGTTTGGCTCTAGGGCCGCCATTCATCCAGTGGCCCGACGTGTTTTTGAGTTAAAAGATTTTAAAGTTGACAGAAAATTTGAAAATATCACTTGATAATTATGTGTTATTGAAAGATTTGGAGATTAATACCTGATCATCAACTATAAAATCTTAAGAAACTGCAAACATAAAAAAAAAAAGCAATACTGAGCCTGGTGGAGGCACAAGTAAAGCCTGGTGGCCCGCCAGGCTTATAATACACTGGAGGAAACCCTGCAATGCTTCCAAGATGCCATGACAGCCATATTTGAAAATCCAGAAATAAGACATTACAAAAAAGAGACAAATAAAAAAAAAGTTACCTTAATTTTTGTACACAATTTTGTCCTCCTACATTATACAACCAACTTGTGTACACAGCTGCATAACTTTCCCTGAATAAAAATGTGACTGTATAATTTGTTTCTTACCCAAACCACTGGCTGTTTCTCTGACTTCTCTCATTTTCTGTAAAACTGATGACCTCATTTGTTCTGCATTAGCAGAATAAATGCAGACCAGAACATTAACTCTGTCACTGACAGACGGGTCAGAGATGTAGTCAGGATCACCAGCAGAAATGGAAGATGAAGGATTAAACTGCAGAAGTAAATGATGCAATTATGAGACATTTGTGTGGATAATAAAGTTTCACATAAAGCAAGGTAGTGATAATGTTTTAGACTCTGAGCCAAATAGAACACAACTTTCAGGTGATTGTTAAAAATTATTTTAAAAGTGTATATTTGTACCTTATAACCATCGTTCACATGACCCTTCAAGGCCAGTTTGATGTCGTCTGTTCTGACTCGTCTTCTAACTCCGACCTCCAGACCCATGATGTCATTGAACACAAACGGATAACAGTTTCCCCTTCCTTCTTTCTTAAATTCATAGGTTTGATACTGAAAGAAAAAAAAGAGTAAGGTTTTTATGTAGGCAGTACACAAATCTTCTGAAAAATCTTCTTCAAAATATATGAACTGTTTCATTTTCAATCTGAAATTTGCTTTCCAAAATAAAAATCTGAACAAGGAAATACTCTAAATCTTGGTGTAGATTTCAACCTCTAAAGGTGCATGGTGGATAGAGGATGAATGTGTAATAAAACTCTCTATTTTATTTTATTTTTCACATTTTATACTATAAAGTATCAGCCAACTTTTCATTCAGACATGTGAAGATTGCCTGTCCAGGGTGTACCGACTGTCACCGTTGACCGCTGAAGACGAGATGGATGGATGGATGGATGGATGGATGGATGGATGGATGGATGGATGGATGGATGGATGGATGGATGGATGGATGTCGAAACTGAGCTGATACAAAAAGCTGACACAAGTAAAAAGTCATAATATTTGAAAATGTGAATGAACTTTTACAGCCAAACAAAAAATGATATATTCACCTTCCTGGTGAAACTTTGGTTAGAGATTATGTTGCTGGCCAGAGCTTCATGGGTCATTCTCCCTTGCAGGACGCTGTTGACAGAGTTGATGAAGCTGGATTTTCCGGCACCGACTGGGCTGTACAGCAGAACTCTGATTGCGTTGACTTTTTCATTCTGAGGTTGAAAATGCTTCACGTATTGCAGAAGTTTCTGTTTGTTTCTGTTCAAATGTGAAAATAAGAGTTACAATTAAATGATGTAATGTACCAGAACAAATTTCTTCCTTAAAATCAGACTTGGGTAGTAACCAGTTACATTTACTTGAGTAACTTTTTAGAAAAGCTGAGAAAAAAAGTACTTTTAGGAGTATTTTCACTACGCTGTACCTTTTACTTTTACTTGAGTAATTTTTGTGAATTTTCTCTAGTCTTACCTGAGTAAAAGTTTTGGATTTTCTACCCACTGAATGAAAAAAACATGTTTTAACCAAAACTTATGTTTTTGTACTATCATAAATGACATCAATAAAATATGTGAGTAAAATCATGCTTTGGGATGGTTTTAGTAGGTTACAACAGTGCAAGCAGGTATAGCATGTTTTATAAATAAATCTACAAAGATTTTTACTAGATTTATACTGTGCATTTATTTTCCAGAGCGTTATTCTCTGTCAAAGTGATGCAGTTGTTGGAGTTAAGTGCTGGAGACGTCTCAATGGTTGAAGATCTGGAATCTGTCTTTTGGAGGCTTGGTGACAGAGGTCGTTTGTCTCAGACTCTGCATCCTTGGTTTACTGGCATTGGATCTTCATGTCTTCATGTATGTAAAGTCCCCACAACTCATGAAAACATGACTGTGTGTGCGGGTGTGCGGGTGTGTGTGTTTTGTACTATTTTTAAGGAAAAAACACATTAATCATCTCTTCTCCTGAACCTTTCTGCAATTCTGCCACAGTTGAGAGGCACAAAATGTGCAGCTGTTGTTTCTTTCACATTGTTTTATCTGTTTTCTTTGACAAAACCTGACAATACCTTTATAATAACTTACTCATATATGCCAGGCTAAACAAGTTAGAAAACATTAAGCAAACCTGATAGGATTATAAACTGGGTGTTTTGCTGTCTGATGATTTAAAAGCAACAAACACACTGTTGAGATGAAGAGCCACAGAAACAAATGTACTCACTCCCAGGATGTTTCTCTCCATGGAGTTGTTAAAACTGTAATAGAAAATAAAGAGCAACGCATTAAAGAATTAGCCTTGCAAAACGTGAGCAAAATTTACTATTTCATTTGTATTTGATACATAACTTGGATCCAGTTAGTAAAACAATCCAGCAGTTCATCTGATAATTGATGAAGGAGCAAAAATCTTGTTTTGATGTAACTTCAGTTCTACTTACGTGGAGACGGTGGAGGAGCTAACCCTGGCAAAACAGATTAAGATTAAAGTTAAGATTACTTAAGTCAAAACTATTACTGCTATAAGATTAGCTATGTTTTGTTTGAGAGTGAAAATACACAGAATAAATAGTTACTTAACTTAGTATGTAAATGACCAAACAGACACAATAAGTTGCATTAAAAACCTGAAGATAATTTTGTAATTAAAATTACAATCATGCTTCTATTACTATGCTTTCAGGCTTCATTCTATTACTTGTCACATTAGTTTATAATTATATTCTATGATTATTTCTAATGCTTTAACTGTAGCTTAATTTCACTGAAGTACTTTAATTTAAAATGTTACTTTAAAAGAATCAATGATTAGTTTTAAAAATAGACTTTATTTGAGAAATATTTATTTTAGATGTAAAAACAATATAGTAATAATACTGTAATAATGCTTAGTTTTTATAAATTTTAATAAAATATTGTCACATGAACGCCACCATGTTGTTCACGCTGCAATGCCTTCTGGGTACTACTGCCGCAGGGTTCCTTTAGCATTTAAAGTGCTTCCAGCCCGGCAGTGGTGTTTAGGCGCTTTGTGGATGAAAACTGCCGGCACGGCATTTATTTTTAGCTTGTTAAGGTAACGATCACCTGATAGTACCTTTGTCAGTTTTGCTCGTACAAATGACAAAGTCTTCTGGAGAGAAATATTGAGGGCATTGTCATTCAGAAGTTGGGTTTGGCTCCGGCTCTCTCCTCACTGTTTTGTTTTGTTTGTTTGTTTGTTTTGTGTTTTTAAAATTACAGCCAATAGTGAAACTGTGTGACATTATCTAACATTACACCAGTCAAATGCAATATGATAAACAACTTGGGTAAAGTTAGTCTTCCAGTGTTTACTCTGTAGATTCCAGAATGAAATGGACCAAAACACACCATCAACCCAGCAGAAGACACAAGTCGAATGAAAAACTTGAAGATAATTTAGTAATGCTTCTATTGCTATACTTTTAGACAAATACTCATCACATCAGTTTAAAATTATATTCTATAATATTAATTTATAATGGTTTAACAATAGCTTAATTTAATTTAATTATGCTAGATAATTTACAACTGAAAATCACTTTAAACCATATAACTGCATTCATCAAACAACCCTGTGTTACTTACCAGAGGATGAAGAAGCACCCCCCATGACTGGGTCAAAAATGTACTATGAGAAAAAGTGTGAGAATGAATGGTTATCAATCAATCAAATTTTGTTTGTGTAGCACATTTCAGCAGCAAGGCATTTCAAAGCGCTTTACATCATAACAAACACAAAAACACAAAGTCATGCAACATAGAATCAACAATCAAAACATGACATGAGGTCAAGTTCCATCATTAAATTTGTAATTGATTACGTTTCAAATGCAACTCTAACCAAGTGGGTTTTTAGTCGAGATTTAAAGAAACTCAGTGTTTCAGCTGTTTTACAGTTTTCTGGAAGTTTGTTCCAGATTTGTGGTGCATAGATACTGAAAGCTGCCTCTCCTCGTAGTTTTGGTTCTGGGGATGCAGAGCAGAACCAGAACCAGAACCTGAGGGGTCTGGAAGGTTGATACAACAACAGCAGATCTTTAATGTATTGTGGTGATGAACCATTCAGTGATTTATAAACTAACATTAATATTTTAAAGTCTATTCTTTGAGCTACAGGGAGCCAGTGGAGAGACTT
>CAEFZX010026189.1:0-17279 GCA_903066825.1 Alfaro cultratus | reverse complement strand
TCTTCTTAGGCCTCTAATGAGCCATCATTTGATCCAGGTGCATTAAACCAGGGAGAGAACTAAAACATGCAGGATGCCGGCCCTCGAGGACCGACTTTGAGCACCACTGCTTTACAATCTTCTCCTTGCACTGAAGCCACCAATGAGATTCAAGCACAAAACAAAAAATAAATAAAAAGTAAGGGTGTAAAAAGAAAAAAAGAAGAAAAAAACCCAAAAATTAAATAAATATAAAATAATATTTTGTCTCTGCTGCAACTGACTGAATTCAAAATCCAAACAAATAGAAGCTGTAAAACAAGATGGCGGCTGTGAGTGCTCTGATATCACTCTGAACTATGGAAACCCAACAAGCTATTGCTAGAAAAAAATTATAGTTTTGCAAAAATGAAATCTTCAAAAACAAAACAACAAAAAAAAAATCAATTTAGCCTCAGGCTACACACTCACCCTGTACGGTAAGTTGGCGAATTCGCGCCCTGCCTGGTTGCCTCGGTATCCCCCCCTGAAGCCGCCACCGCCGCCGCCACTGCCCTGTGGGGGCCCAAAGGACCCCCGGCTGGCCGAGCGACCTCTGCCCCCTCTGAAGCCCATGCCCCCGCGGCCCCGGTAACCTCCGCGGCCACGGCGCAGAGGGATGCCGAAGGTCTCTGCATTCATCCTCCTCTCCTCCGCCCAGGTCTGCCGGCGCTCCCTGCAGGAGGAGAAGGAAACACTCAGAGCGCCGCGGAAACAGCCAACAAATCCAGTTTAATCTGGTTAGAGTCTAATCGGGTTTAATCCCCTTAGAACAACAAAAAGCTGCTGATAGAACTGTAAACATCTGCTGACAGAAGAGCTGACGATGTTCTGATCATCGCACTCAGAAAGACTTATTTATAATTCGCCGTCCAGAGTCAGTTTGAGTCAGAAACTCACCGAGGGAAAGCTGAAGCTCCAGATTTATCTCCAGCTTTCCTAAAAACACCAAAAGATCAGGATCAGAGCAGGAAAACAAGGAAACATGGCTGCTCAATGACACAAATATTCCTGAACAACTGATCTCAATCAGTTCCTGCTTAGTTAAAGGAATTTTATCAGTTCTTTAAATGATTCTTTTAATGGGTCTTTACACGCTTCTGATTTCTCAGATAATATATTATGTTCAGATCTCTTTCAGAATCAGTTTACATATTTGGATCTCAGAAAATCAGTTCACGGGTTCAGATCAGTTAACATGTTTAAATTTGTTCAAGAATATGCTTACATGTTCAGATCAGTGTTTACACATTTGGTTCCTTTCGGGAATCAGTTTACGTGTTCAGATCAGTTCGGAAATCAGTTTACGTGTTCAGATCCGTTCGGGAATCAGTTTATGTGTTCAGATCCGTTCGGGAATCAGTTTACGTGTTCAGATCCGTTCGGGAATCAGTTTACATGCTGCGTTGTGCATCATCTACCAGTGTGCCTCCAGGATACAGAACCAGCGCCGTACCTCATGTCATCACAGGAGATGTTGTCGAAGAACGACTTGGACTTATCGTAGTAGCAGTTTGGGCCCAGCGGGTCGCTCTCATCTTCGTTGTTGCCTTCACTGTTCTGGGTTTCCACTCCAGAGTCTCCCTTATCCTCTCCATTCAGAGCTTTCTCCGACTTCTCGTCTGAGAGACAAAAAAAATCACAGTTTAGCTGCAAAAACTACTGGTTGTTTCTATTTCCTTTAATTAAAAAAATGTGTTCAGTTTTACATCCCAGTGATGCTTCCCTCAGATTTCCCAGTATAACCAGTTAACTCCAACCTTTCAGCTTCAGCTTGCTCTGGAACTCCTTCTCGATCTCCTCCTTGTTGAACTGGGCGTTGGCGCTCTCAAAGTCAAAGTCCTTCTCGAACTTCATGGGTCCGTCTCGGCGTACGTTAAAGCGGCCCCTGCCGTAATGACCGCCCCCCCGGCCGCGCCGGTTAGCCGTGCCACCGCCACCTGCTGGAAACAGAGAGAAGCACAGCGTCAGCCGAGAGGAAGAAGAGAAACAGAACAAATGGAAGAGATGCAGAGATGGAGCCGTAGAACAGGAGGTGAGGATGAAGAGCTGCAGGAGTTAGGATGCATTCACACCAGCCCTGTTTAATCCGCTTTAATCCAACTCTGGATTAGAAGGTTTCAAAGTGGGGGTCTCAAAAGGTTGTAGAGAAGTTAAGGGGAAAAAAAATAAATAAAACTGAATCCCATAATTTCTATTTGAAATTTATTTGTTATTCAATCATGTTTCTTATTTTATTTTTTATAAAATGTAAATAAAATTAATTTATTTGAATATTTCTGATGCTTATTTTCAAATTGGCTGCCAGTCAAATTCACCTTTGCTCTTCCAGCTAGTGCTGCAAGCAAGAAATGGAAAAGTTTCTGGCAAGAGAAAGACCAAAGGTAAAAACAAACATAACTGTTGGAGTAAAATAAAATTTTATGTGATTAATATCAAATTTAATCACATCAAAAAATATGTAAATGTTGCATATTTTCTTAAAATCAAAAGTGGGATAAAAACTGTTATTTCTGGAAATTAAGTCATGATATATTATCTGAAAATATTTTTTTTCCACCACAGAACTCAATCATCTCTTGGTATGATTATGTCAAGACTATTGAAAAGCGAATAAAAAATTATCTAAAAGTTGATGTTTCTTGTAGAGGTTTAAATGAATATGTGAACGGCAAGCGAACCGGAAAAGGAAGTGGACTAAAGCGCAGGGCATTCTGGGTAAAAACAATCAAAACAAACACACGAGTCTAAAGAAATGACTCGTCATCTTTTACCAAAGACAAGAGAGAAATCCTAAAAATGCTCAAATCTGACGCCACTCTGTTTTTGTTTACGTTTCATGAAGAAGGAAGTTGCGCTCAGCGTCTTCTTCTAAGGTTTTCATGTTGTTTCCTTCAGTGGTTCTTGGTGCAGCGCCCCCACAGGTGAGGAGGTGAACAGGTTTTTCAAAATGTTTGGATTGTTTGACAGTCCAGTGTGAAAAACAGCTGCAGCAGCTGAAAATGTAACAAATATTACAATTTTGGTCTCCATTCTAACAGAGTCTACCGGACTATCAGGTGTGAAAACACCCTTAGTGACAGAATGATGGAGGAGATGCAGAGTCTCCATCATCCCTGTGGAGATGAAGTCTAATAGAAAGATGGAGGGCATGCAGGATGGCTGCAGAGGGGAGCAGACTTTGACCTGTGGAGCGTTTACTGGGCTCCCTGCCTTCTCCTCGCACCTGATCGCCCTCAGCTCTGCTCTGGACGTCTGATCCTGGAACAGCAACACAGTTTGAGTCTCCACACAGCGACCAGGGAGCAGCCGCTTCACTAAACTCCGCCCTGAAACTCTGAATTCTGCAGCACAGCGAGAACATGGCGGCAGCAGTCTGAGATCAGGAAGCGTCTCTGTTGTTGTTCTGAAGTTTAAAGGGGCAGTATAATCCAAAATAGACTTTCTTGAGCTTTACATCATCAAAACTATATTTTGAGCATTGCCTTGATTATTTAATGTATGTTTTAGAAATCCTGTAATCTCCATGGCAACCACTCAGCTGTGGAAGACGCCTGGGAGGACCTAGCCCCACCTACGAGACAAAGCTCCTCCTCAAAGCTGCAATTTCCAAGCTTCCACCTCACAGAGGAGTCATCTCCAACTCAGCTCCTTCAGACTAGCCAGCAGAAATTAGCAAACACCTGGTGAGCTCATTCTACGAGGTACTTCTCAATGAAACGCTGGTAAAAACTTTGTTAAAGGGTCAGTAAGCTGTGATGTGATGTGACTTACTGTAGGTGGAGTTTCAAAAACAGCAGGAGGTTTTAAAGAGACAGAGTCCCAATTTCAAGGTGTCAATTTTCTTTTAAATCGTATTTTATATATTCAGCATTTTTATAACAACTGAAGGTAAAACTGTTACGTGATTGTGCCACAAATGTGGATGGAATATACAGAATACTGCCCCTTTAATCCGTTTCCATGACGAACATGAGCAGCAGTCTACAGCTTTCTGTCCAACAGACCCAACTGTTTTGTTTACGTTTGTTTACAAAGTTCAGATTGGATCCCCGAGCTTGTTTTTATTTAGCAGACTGATTCTGGCAATATCATGGTCCCTGGTTGCCCTCCCTGTTTATCTTCAGAGACTGAAGGTTCTCACCTCTCAGACTGTCCACTCCGTCCTGTTGCTGGGCCTTCTGGCTGCTCTGAGATGGACCTGCTGGCGCAGCGCGCCCGTGTGCCGGGCTTCTCCGTCCCAGACCGGGGGCTGGAGCCGTGGCGGTGGACGCCGGGACAGATGGGCCGCTCTGGCTCACCTGATCCAGGGTGGGACTCTTCCTGAGAGCTTCCAGACCCGGACTGCCACAGCCTGAGGAGAACCAGCAAGGAGTGAGACAAATGAAAGATTCCCACTTACAAACCAGTACGATTAGTAACTCCAGAGACCAGATCAACCTTCCACCTGCTGGTTAAACAGAACAACACTGAAAAAAACCACAAAATATTAAGCATTTTGTCTAGTTTCTAGAGCAAATATCTTCTTCCGCTTGAAAAAAGACTAAACTGACTTACATGTAACTTTTAATCAAGATATAAAAGCTTGTTTTAAGTCAATAATTCCTTAATATTGATGAAAAATACTAGTTCCATTGGCAGGTTATTTCAATAACAATATTTCCCATGTTATAAGTGAAATAGGGAACCAGTACTTTTTAAATCAATATTAAAGGAATTATTGACTTAAAACAAGCTCCTATATTTTGATGAAATGTTACTTGTAAGTTAAGTTTTGCCTTATTCAAAGTGTACCAAAATATTCACACTAGAAACTAGATGGTAAGAATTGGCGATTTTACAGCGCAAGAAAAACATAAAATATGATATTTGTGTATTTCAGCCATTTTCTCATAAACTTAGAGAACTGTTCCTGGAAGTAAAGAGTTAGTTAGCTTCCTGTCTGCAGTTTGAATTTCTGCAGAAAGAAAAAGTAAAGCAATGAGAGTGAATAGTCAGAGGCAGGTTAATATTCACTGCAGCAGGAAAACACCAGCAAAGTGTTTGTGGGTCAACATTAGCAGGACAGGAAAACACCAGAGGACAGGAAGTGTCTCCATGTTTCAAAATGAACCATCACTCTTTCACACACACCACCGGTGGTACTGATCCAAGAGTAAACTTCCTGCTGGTCTTTACCTGCAGTTAAAGTCCCAACAGAGCGCGAGTCAGAACTGCTCAGACTGGAGTTCACAAAGAAGACTGTGGACCGCCCTGTGTGGGAGAACAGCAACAGAACTGAGACCCAGAAACACTCTCTGCTCCGGACTGATGGATGAACATCTGGAGAACACCCGGGGCGTATCAATACCAGAACACCAACCGACCACACACACTGAGTGGAGCTGGAGCTGAGTCGAATCGAACCCAGATACTGCCAAACAACCGATAACACATCCATCTGATGTTACATGTCTGATCGTTTCACCAGAACACTTTGAGCTGGAGGTTAGGAGGAAACTCTTCCAGCCATCAAGAACTTCAGCTTTATGCACAGATCCCAGTTAGAAGAAATAATCACAGACTAGAAAAGTTCATCTATCAAAGCTTTGCTCCCATTAAATCAACTTCTTCCTGAATCTAAAATCAACAAAACGTGTCGAGGAAGCGGCGAAGGCCTCACACTGACGCCTCTGACCCGACGCCTCCTCACTTCCTGTGGCATGAAGAACGTGATCCAGAACCACTCACAGACTCTGAATCCTTGGATATCATGCCGCTCTGAAGCAGAAACTCCCCCACTGCCCTGACTTACCCACACCAACGGGTCCAAACTGGGGCGAGACCAGCGGGCTGTTGCTGAACTGGTTGTAGGCGGGAACCGGAGCTCTGTTGAAAAGGCCATAGGAACCAGAGGACTGGAAGGGAGTCGGAGCCGAGGCCGCCGCTGAGGACGAGCTGGTACTGATGGAGGACTGCAGAAGAAAAAACGCACAAGGTCAGGAGGTTGTGAAACTGGGTCAGAACCAAGGTTAGAGTAGTTTTTTGTTTTTCATCATAGTTTAGTTTTATTTTGAGGTGACGTTTTGTCTTCATAAAGCACACATTTGGGACTCTTTTCTGGACTTATAATAACGTATTTTCTACTTTTTCTCAAACTATTGCATGTTTAATTTAAAATTCAAAATTGTATTGTTAATTAGAACAAAATGCCTCTAAGAGCCTTTGAGTAAAATCCAGTGACATACAGCGATGTAAGAACAAAAATACCTGGACGATGGCCGGGTCCTGGGGGAGCGAGCACGTCGGTTTGGGTGGCTCACACACCGTCAGGTCCTTGATGTCGCTGCCCCTGAAGATGATGTACTCAAAGATGTCGTCTCGGGGAGGAATGGGCCTGTCCGTCGGGCGATCCTCGGTACCAAAGGAGCGGACTGAGGCAAAGAAAACTCAGCATTTGAATCACAGTTTGATAGTTAGGAGGTGTGGCAAAAACAACAACAAAACAAACAAAGAAAATCCCTCCACAATCAGACTGAAACGTTAAATTAACATTAAAAGTTGAAAACAAAATATTCTCATTAGTAACTAAAAAGTTTTTTTATAAGGTGTTTTGATTTGATTTATAGTAGAACCATAAACATGTAGTTCGCCATTGTTGTCATGTGTGCTTGTGGGGTTATAGGTTGGGTTAAAGGGTAGGCTAATAGGTAAGTGTTTTCCATGTTTACATAAATAACTGAGGTTAAAAATTTTCCAATCTGAAACCTCCAAAAACAAACAAGAAAGCACAGCAGCGTTTTGCGTCACCAAAAACTCAGTTTCCCTTTGGATGCGGGAAAAAAACAGTTAAAGAATTTTACATTTTGGAAAAAAAGTGAGGCCTAACTTTGAGATAAATATGAAAGTCCCAAAAGGACTCTTGGGCACAAACACAGCAGCAAAATGGGATTTTTCTCAACAAGCTCCGGACACTTAAACATAAGAGATATATGGATGCTGATGTCACTCATCTTTAAAAATCTAAGTACTACATGGGTAGATATGGAGCAAAGAGCCTGCCCAAATCTGTCCCTAGATACACTGCCCTTTACAACAAAGAGGGTTCAAAGAAATCTCAAAATCCAAAATTACTGGATTAAGGAAACAACTAATATTTGGTCAAGAATAAAAAAGAAATTAAATTTTCCTGACTCTATACCAAAAATTTTAAAAATAGCTAAGATTTCAGATTTTTCCCCAGCTACTATGGATACAGGGTATGAGAGATGGACAAAAGGAGGACTGGTATTTATAGTACAGCTTTTTAAAGGGACAACAATGAAATCTTTTGAACAAATCCAACGGGAATTTAATCTACAAAAAACAAATTTTTATAGATATTTGCAACTTAGACATTATCTCCAGAATCAGTGAATGGCAAAAAATTTCAACAGATATGACCAAGACTGAAGAAATTTTATTATCAACACCAAAAGGTGAATCAAAAAAAGGCCTGATCTCAAAACTATACAAAAGCCTGCAACATGAATCCAATGTTAATAATAAGGAAACTAAGGAGACGTGGGAATTGGAGGCTAATATAATAATAGCAGATGAAGATTGGGAAGAAACATTTAGATCGACTAACAGCCCGACGTGGAGGGAATTTGACTGGAAAGTTAAGATGCGTTACTTTAACCCTCCAGTTATCACATCTAAATATGGTAACACATCTCGGCTTTGTTGGAGAAATTGTGGAAAGGTGGAGGATTTTACTCATATATTTTGGGATTGTCCGAAGGTGGTCGAGTTTTGGAAAAATGTGCAAACCGGTATAAAAAATTATTTAGGCATTTATTTAGATCTGGATACATCTGTATATATATATTAGGAATAATCCCTTCGGACATGATCGACAAAGACAATCAATACTTGATCAGAATTTTGCTTCTGATTGCGAAGAAGTGTATAACATATGCTTGGTTAAGGCCACAACCTCCCAGTATTACACAGTGGAGCGATAGAATTAGAAAAGTCTATATTATGGAAAAAACAACTTCAAGACTACAACTTAAGATGGAGATCTTTGAAACAAAGTGGAGACCTATAACTAAATTCATATTGTAACCTTGACACCTCTATTTATTTGTTTCAAATTACCTTTCAAATTTATTTTGCATTATTATTATTGCGTACTTTTATTACTTTAGTTTGTATTTTCATTATGTCTACTGTTGTCCCTATCACTGCAATTATTGTGATTTTTACATCCATGGATGTTAATGAATATAAGTTTCTCTTAATGGGACTAATGTCTATTTGAAGGAAATGCATCTCTGCTGGACTGTTTCCTCCATCAATAATCCCTGGATCACTTTTGGCAGAGCTGGAATTAAACAGCCTGTGTGCTTGGTGTAGGTGAAATGTCTAAAACGTAAACAAGATGTGAATTGTGACAAGGGTGGACATGTGTATGTGTTGATAATAAACAGTTATTGAAAATAAAAAGTAAAAAAAATAAAAAAAATAATCTAAGTACTGTAAGTAAGAAACATGTCTAGAGTTATTGTTTGTACTGGATTTAAATTCTGTTGTGCCTCTCGGATGATTTAACAAAATCAGACATCGCTTCAATCACATTCTGGTATAAGTTTCACTTTCTTATTTCTGCCTTAACAGGGAGGAAAAGCCGCATTTCATTTAAATCTCTCGACTCAAACTGATTATGTGTGAACCCTGATTTGCAGCTAAGCCAGTGGGCCAGTCAGGTGACAGGCTGGATTTTGTCCTATTTTGATGTACAGTTTATAAGCCTCAGAAGTCAAAGGACGTCCTTCCTGCACAACAATCCATCTGAAGATGCTCCAAAATCAGATGTTTGCTTCCGTTTCCACTTTCCACAGTTTCAAAGTTGTTTAGAATCCAGATCAGTTTACACTGGCCCAAATGAAATAAAAATACCCTGTAAACAGCAAGGACTGTTAAAATTAACAGCACCTTGCTTTGAAACTATTTTATTATTAGAAATTTGATGACTGAATTAATTTTTAATAATTTTGCTAGTTTTTAAAATAATTATTGGATTTTACATTAATTATTCCGTGTAATTCACCTTTACAGTCAATTAGAGGCCAGATCCAGAGTTATTTGGGTCCCTCTGTTTATTTCTTCAGGGCCCTGATGAAGTTAGTATCTGATTCACCATTTCTGAATCAGCACTTCAGTAAAGGGCTATTCTCCATTTTTAAAGAACTCTGTCCTGCTAAAGAGCTAAGACTTTGCTAAAATTCAAAAATATTAGAACTATAACATCTAATTCCATGCTCATTATAACATAAACCTGTCATAATGAAAATAAGACAGGCTTATTTACATTATGAGCTAAAGGTCAAAAAAGGGACTGTAGTTGAACAGTTTTGTTTGGATACATAAAATAAAGGGTTCCCAAATGAAAAAATACATTGAAAAATGTGTTGTTAGTGTTCAGACTAGAGCTAATCTTTAATAGTTAATATGTCTTTTAAAAAAACAACAGCATACACCTTTAAACTGAAAGGCTATCAATAGCAAGCTAACTTCAGTCGCAGCAGTTAGCGCGCTTTAATTTTCCGTTAAACACCCACACACCGCCTCCACTTCACTTTAGCCTCGAGGAAGCTCTTACCTTTAGCCCAGGTGAAACTCTTACCTTTAGCAAGGGCCACGGTGGAGTTCTCGGTGTCGATGGTGTACAGGATCCCCTCATAGCGAATCTCGGCCTTGGAGATCAGGCTGATCTTACTACCCAGATAAGGTGTCCCGCCGCTCATGGTGGCTCCCGCTTCTCGGCTCTGGGAACAGAAATAAGAAGGGGCCGATGCCTCCGAGCCGCGCGGTCAGCAGACAAGGGTTCAGGGGCGTCTCTCCCGGTGTTTTTCGATTCGATTCCCTCTGACGCTGACGCCGCTTTGCAGCTACAACATGGCCGCCTCCACCTCCATTGGCACAGCTCTGAGCGCGGAGGATAACGGGATTTGGAGTATCGCGTGACTTCGTGGCGCCGTGAATCATAGATCTATGATGAATAGAGGTTAACTGAGGTTTTTTTTTTTTAACCTAACATACGCATTATGAAATGCGAGTAAAAACCTAAAAAAACATATATATTTACTGGCGCATAATAAAACAATACAATGGCTCATTCATCTGCTAACTGTTAATTATCTACAAAAGACTAGAAACAAACCGCTTAAATTGAGTTTTTGATCTTATATTAGGCCTATTAAAAATAATTTTCACGTAATAATCTATGAAAAAAAAAACTGACTGCATAAAAATAGTATAAAATAAAGGACAACAGTTTAAAAACATTTAAAGGAACGCAACACCTTGCGATAATGCATATGTCTTAAGGGCAATATGTTATAAATTGACGATAGGCCTAAGTATCTTATACATTTAACACAAATAATTTTAGCTAACTGACAGTTATAAACAGTAATATGAGTGTATTATATTACTGTATTGTGCAGTATGGTAACTAAACAGTATTCTTTTTCCAGTGTTGTAAACTTCTTACTGTTCAGTTTTTCTTATTTCTAAAATTATTATTTATTTATTATTAATTTATTTTTTAAATTTTTGTGTGAATTTGTGTGCTCCCAACTGCTCTTAGATTGCTGGTGTGACACACCTAAATTTCTCCACTGTGGGAAAATAAACGATATTTCTACTATTTCGAATTATTTCTTATTATTTTATACATTTATTGGGATATCTTCGACTCTCTAAATAATTAAAAACGTGCAACTTTGTTGCTTTGGAACTGTTTTTCCCACAGTTCTTGAAACATTTGTTACATCTAGATCTTTGATCCATCTAGATCTTTGCTCCGAATGCAGCCGGATCCTCGGCGCATGCGTACATTCTAAAAAACGATTTGCACAACAGCGAAGCATCAAAGATGGCGGGAGCCCCCGACCCGCTGGAGGACATGCTGTCCACCGAGGTGGACGAGAAGGCAGTCAGCGACCTGGTGGGCTCCCTGGAGTCCCAGCTGGGCGACAGAAACCTCCCCGCGGCTTCTGATCCGGACGGGAAGCGGGACGTGGCGGCGGTCGGCCGCCTCTCAGGGAAAGCGGGGTCTTCAGAGCCTCAACAAGGGCACCAAACCGCGGGGTCGACCCGGGAACCGGGCGCCAACCAGCCTCTGTCCGGGCAAACCGTTCCCTCCTCTGTTACCGCCGGGGCAATAAGAAACACCGGAACCGGTTTGCAAGCGGCAGGATCGCCCTCTTTGACCGCTTTACCCGTACCGGTAACTCTGAGCAGCCAGCCCGCTGCTAGCTTTCCCCGGGCTGCTGTCCTGGCTCCCAGCCCGGTGGAGGCGATCCGGACCTCTTCCCCCGGCTTACAGCCGCTGAACGGCAGCACCGGAGCCGGGAAAGTGGAGGGCTCACCCGGTGCCCCTCCACCCGGCGCGACCCTGGCTTCACAACCCGGAGTCCCGGCCCCTCAATCCCCGGCGGGCTCCCCTGCTGTGACCCTACAGGGGCTCCCCAGCCCCGTGATCAGCACCGCCCAGAACGGTTTGGACCCGAAGGGCTCAGCCTCCCTATCAGCCGCTCAGGTCCTGAACCACAACAACCCTCTAATGCACACCAAGATGCTGGTGACCAGCACCCCGGCTCCTCCTGCAGCCCAGGCCTCCATCATCCAGACCCAGACCGGATCCAGCACACCGCTTGCAGCAGCCAAGCCTGCCATCAACGGGGTGGCTCAGCCCGGGGTGAGGCCGCCCGGTGCTGCTGTTGGGGCGGCCGCCTCCATCCAGCCGCAGAGACCCCAGCTGGTGACCGCCACAACCCGGCCGGCTGCCCCACAGACCGCCCTGGCTGTCCGGCCTCAGCAGCAGACAACCATCCAGCTGCCGCCCGGCTTCACCATCCCTCCAGGTGAGGAATCTGCTTATGGTCGGTCCTGTGATGGTGGCTTCTGGTTCTGGATGAACAATTCAAAGATCCAGACTCAGCTACACTGCAAAAACACTTCTTCTTATCAAGTAGAGGAGTTCTAAGTAAATAAGTCATTAATATTGGTTGACAAAGCATTTTTCTATTAGTTGAAAACATCTGAAAGTGGAACAAGGGCTGAAACAATTAATGGGGATAAAACAATTTTTGAAATATTTGCCAACTAATTTTGTAATTGATTAATAGTTAAGACAAACTTTATGGAGTATACAGACTCCGGAGCATCTGGAGTATTTATTTTTAATCAAAACAACATATTCAGAGAAGTAATTAAGCCAAAACTGTACAAAATATCTATATTTTGCATATAAGAACAACCTCCTTCCACTGTCTGTAAATGTTTTACACAGAAATCATCAAGTGACGTAGTTTAGCTTCTCCTGGTTAAATTCTGTAAAATAATAACAATAAAATACTATTTAGTAACTTTTGCTTTACAATTATTAATCTGTTAATACAAAAAATAATCAACAGTTCAGTCTTGCACTATATGGATGTGAAGTCAGGCAGCAAGGACTCTTCATATTGATGTTGGAAGTAATTTTTAGCTGCAGATGCATCTTTTGCTACAAATGATCAAGCAAATGCTAAAGGAATGCTACGTTGCTCCCTTTTAGGTAATATTTATTTCCTTATTTAAAAAAGGAATTGAATTATTTTAATGTACTTACAAAATTTGCAGAATATGCCACTTTCCTTTTTAGCCAATTAATAGCCAGAATAATCGTCAGAGTAATCGATTGCTAAAATCAATGTTAGTTGAAGCCCTAAGTTTAAGATTTACTGTTTTTTAAAATGGATATTTAGGAATTATTTACTTACGACAAGCTTCTATGTCTTTCTCAAAAGTTGCTTGTAAGTTAGTTTTGTTTTGTTTCACATGTACTCAAATATTTGCACTAGAAACTAGACCAGAAATACTTGGTAAGATTTTGTGTTTTTGCAGTGTAGTAATAATTTAATAGCAAAACATGATTAAAAAAAGATTTTTTTTTCCACTGAATTTGAACTAGGTGAAGCTAAAACTAAGCCACTTGAGTTTTCTGGTGGAACATATTTACGAAGTTTTATTTTTTAATTTCATCTTAAATGCTAAATGTATGTATTTGTTTGTACAGTTTTTGCTTAATTGCTGCTCTGACTGTTGTTCTTTCAGCAAATAGCCTTTTTTTGAGTCTGTATACTTCAGTTAACAATTAATCAATTACAAAATTACTTGAATATTTCAATAAGGGATTCATCATGATTAATCTAATTAATTGTTTCAACTCTAATAATTTCATCTCAAACTGGAAGTTCTTGTTCATTTTTCCCAAATTTTCAGGGTTGATCTGCCTGAAGTTTTTCACGTTTCATCCTAAAGCTGAGCACAAAAACAAACTATAAATATTTATTATCTGCTTGACTTCATTTGTTCTCAATTCTCCATTCTGTCCAGTTGGTTCTGATTTCCATCCAGCTGTAGAACCTCTTCGATCACTTGCTTTGTTTCTTCTCCTGCAGGTATGGTTCTGGTCCGGACCGAGACGGGTCAGCTGGTCTTGGTTCCTCAGCAGGCTCTGGCCCAGGCTCAGGCCAAGCTGCAGCAGAGTCAGACGGTGGTCACCCAGAGACCTGCAACACCGCTGGCAACATCGACTATCCGGGTCAGCACCGCCACCACGGTGAGTTTGATGCCTTCAGGACTTGACTAAGATCTTCTTCATAAATTCTGGAGTTAATTTGTAATTTCAGTAAAATCACAATCAGGTAATTTTATTCTGAAACAAACCATAAATCGTCTGCAGGCGCCTGGAGCCCCCCAGGCGGTCCGGCTGGCTGCACCCGCTCCCACCAGAATAGTCCAGTCTCCTTCCACCACCTCTGTTCAGGTAAGTTATCCTGCTGAAAGATGAAACAGGTAAAGACACAGATCACAGCCCAACATAAAACAGAGTAGGAAAGCAAACAATTTATAAACTTATCATTGATTATCCATTAATGGTTTATTAAATTAAAATGAGTTTCAATCGGTTAACAAATAACGTTAAGCTTAGTCCTTCTTTTAGTGTTGTAGTTCAGCCGCCATCCAGCAGGGGGCACCACTGGTCATCCTGAAGCAGAGCCGTTGATACAGAAACAAAGCGCTACAAAACATCCGTTATACAAGAACGGAAAGGAGAAATGGTCCAAACGGAGTCCGGTTTGGGATGAGAAATGCACTTTATGCGGTTCTGTTTTGATATATAAACACTCGACAAGCTCCTTAAGTGTCATGTTAGCTGAGCTGCTAGAGGAACAGCGCTAACTTCTCAATCAGAAATTACTGATGTGCTCCAAATGCGAGGATGATGACAGAAAAGCTGAGTGGAAAACTCAGGAAAATTGTAATATGATGGGGGGGAAATGATGCCAATAAGCACGGCTAATTTTGAGGGCTGTCGGGAATTAATCGACTTAATAGAGCGAAGTTTTATTCCTTCAAGAGCAAATACAGAAGGTACACACAACATAATGTTTTGATTATGTTTTTATGTTATGAAAATTTTGCCCTTTATCGTAAGGAAAGATGGTTGTTGTCCCACTTCATACAGGAGAAAACTCAGATTTTTAAGAAAATTTGCCACTTATCAATAAATTGTAAGATGATATTAGCTCAATTAAGTTTATATTAATAACTTCCATTCCTATTTGCTAACCAATAAGCTGAAACATTGACAACATATTAGTTTGTGGGTTTTTCTGTTTTTTTTTCACTTCCTGATTAATTATTATTTTTGGGAAATTGGGCAAAAATCTAAAATAATTGCCCAAATTTTCTTTACAAAGTAATCCAATTTTAGTCAAATTGGATGGAGGCATTTAATAAAATTAATTTACACCACAGGCTCTCACTTGGATTTAGTTAGGACTTTGACTGGGTCATTCTAACACATGAATATGCAGTTCCATTGGTTGGATCTAATCATGTCTCTTTGATTCTGAAGCCCCTCGCAGTTCCTGCTGCTGGAGCCGTGAAGATGCCGCCGCCTCAGAAAACCCCCACGGTGATCACGGTGGGGGTGACGCCCACCGCCAAGCCCACACCGCTGCCCGCCGGCGGCGCCACACCCCCTCCCGCTCCCCCGCCTGGCGCCAGGGTCACCGTGGTGTCGCAGGTCGGCTCCCATCATTTTCTAACACTTTCGAACATTTCCGGCTTCCCGCTGTTGCTTTGTTTTTCACACGTGTTTGTGCCCAACAGGAAATGCAGGAAAACGTGAAGAAATGCAAGAACTTCTTGTCAACGCTCATCAAGCTGGCGTCACATAACTCCCCATCTCCCGATACATCCAAGAATGTGAAGACCCTCGTTCAGGACCTGCTTGTAAGCTGCTGAGATCCTTTTGCTGATAAATCAGTTTTATTGATTAATCGAACCTTCGGAGTTTGAAGACTTCATTTTTGGAAAACTTGGGTTTCAGTAGTTCAGAGTGATGTCAGCACACCCAGAACCGCCATCTGGTTTGACAAGCATGTTTTACAGCTTATACTTATTTAGACTCAGTTCAACTCTTCAACAGAATACTAAGGGCAGACTAAGATTATCTTTAGAATAAAGTCATAACAATACCAGAGAAAAAGTTATAGTAGGAGATTAACTTAGTAATTTTAGAAGAACTCCAACACAAAAAATGACAAAAAAGAGGAATGTTGAGCATCTTGTGAGTTCTACAAGTTTTTCTACAACTCAGTATTAGAACCATACTAGGAAAAATAAAATTACGAGAATCAAGTTGTAATAATATGAAAATAAAATTGTTAGAATATGAGGATAAAGTCGTAATGTTACCTGAATGAAGTTGTAATATGACTTTATTCAAATAATCTTAATAACACATTAGCATGAAATTATCAGTTGCAGGACTTTGAAATGACCGTGCAAACAGCTGAGTATTTTGAAGAAAGAACTACATGGACTGAGCTGAACATGTCAGATCTCAGTAACTCTATTTTTTGGTCATTTTAAGTTTTTCTTCTGGTAAAATTGTCTCTTTATTCTGCTCATATTCTGACAATATTTTCATAATTAAACACGAATTGTCATAGCCTGAGCCTAACACTCCATCATAAAACTGACAGTTATTTGTAATTCCTTTTTGAGAAAGGAAAGCGAGGAAAAAAATGGTCTAAAACAATCAGATTGTATTTTTAAGTCATATTGCCCAACTCTACTCCAGATGCTCCTCAGGTCCAGTTCATGTCTTCATGGTTTCCTCTTGTATCCTCTTGCTTTTTGTTCCTGTCACTTAATTTCCTAAAACTTGAACATGTATGTCTGTTACATCCCTGAACACTTTGTCTTTGTGCCGTTATGTTTTATGTCCGCATGTCTTCACGTCTTTGTGCTCTTAACATCTTTTCAGGACGCAAAGATCGAACCCGAGGAGTTCACGTCTCGGCTGCAGGCTGAGCTGAAGTCCTCCCCACAGCCCTACCTCATCCCCTTCCTCAAGGTACCGGTCCTGAAAAAATACATATTTCTACTGTTAAAGTTGCATTTGCAAATAAGGTTAACTGACTCTAACTGCTGTGGTAATTGAACTCTGTTTTTTACTGTTATTAATCCTAATATGTTTTAAGAATTAGAAAATTTTATTAAAAATATAAAATTAGATAAGTGAAAATACTGCTACTTACAGTAATTTCATGTTAATAAATGTGTTATTCATGTTAATAACTGTTTAATGAGTGTTTATCAGGCTGTAACTATGGTTATTAGAGGTTAATAATCATAATCATAGTTGTTGGTAAAGGAGTGAATAGGGCTGTAATGATTAATCGTGACGAATCGATTATTGAAGTGATTGTCAATTAATTTAGTAATCCAATCATTATTAACTGGAGTGTGCAGACTCTAAGAAAGGCAATTTGATGAAAGAACAACACACTTAGAGAAGTAATTAAGTCAAAAATATAAAAACAATTTTGTCTGTAAATATGTTCTACCAAGTTTTATATTCACCCAGTTCAAAAGAAATTATATAAAGCACCTTTTGATGTCTGTTTGTTAACAGATTACCGTATTTTCCGGACTATAAGTCGCTCCGGAGTATAAGTCGCATTTTTTTGGGAAATTTATTTGATAAAATCCAACACCAAGAACAGACATGTCATCTTGAAAGGCAATACAAATAGAATAGAGACAACAACACGCTAGTACGGTATGCTAACGTTACATGACACAAAAACAACGAACTGAGAACATGCCTGGTATGTTAACATAACATATTAAGAGTTATTCAGATAACTATAGCATAAATAACATGC
>CAEFZX010026185.1:0-64009 GCA_903066825.1 Alfaro cultratus | reverse complement strand
ATGGCAAAGTCAGAAAGGTGGAGGTCAAGGTCTGCAAAGCAGAAGGTTCTTCACTCTTCCTCAGGCCTGTCACAGAGGTAGTGCTTCTCTTCTCTCCAAACGCCTAAGGACTGTTGTAGGCGTGGGAGCATGCCAGGCGGGGAGTGTGTTGTTGGGGATTTATGTGGATGTGTCCGTGTAGGGACTTCCCCTTTAAGAGGTGCAGCCCAGCTGCTTGTCATGTGACTTTGGCCAGGAAGCCAAGCTGAGCTAGATTTTGTGGTATCCGTGTGTTTATAATCCAGTTAAATCTGCATCCATCTTTGCCCGGACAAAGCATTGTGGGTAGGTTATGTTTAATATGTTGTTATACATCATTATTTCTTAGATCATTTCTTTAATTTGGTTATGCTAGTATGTACATGTTTGAGAAAATAATGTTTTTGTGTGTTTCAATTTCACACTTCCTTGGTTCAATAAACCTGTGGATAAAAGGACAACTATCTTCAGAGTCTTTGTCTTAAGGATGAGTTTAGCTGTACTGTCTAGCAGCACTTCATATGACGAAGTTACCTTTTAGTAAGAAGGTCCTTGGTTTGCATACCAACTAGCCGGTGATGTTTCTACATGGAGTTTGCATGTTCTCCTCTCTGGGTACTCTTGCTTCCTCCCCATGTCAAGTTAATTGGCCTTTCTAAATTCTCTGATCTGCGTGGCCCCTAGAGGTGAGCACTAGGTCCCTTACAAGTCTGCAAGGACATGTAGTAAAGACGATGGACAGATAAACTCCATTTAAACCCAGGGCGTGCTGGAAGGAAAACTGAGCTTTGTATATGTGCAGTACTGTGGGAGTAAACAAAACAAAAACGAAATGCCCTTTTCTGCGTTTTAGAAAATGGAACAAATATTATACTGATCAAACTGAACAAACTCTTTTAATTTGGAATAACTGTTCTTCTCCCTATAAAGCTGTAAGGCTTTGGACCTGGAACGATAAATTTAGACGAGTCTAATCTGTAAAACCACTTCAGTGGGTAAGTGAAAGTTATGAATCAGATACCAACTTCAGCAGCAAGCAGTGGTTCACAGAATCAAGTTACCTACTGCTGCAGTGAGGGACGTGTGGAACTTCCGGACGTTTACGAAGAAATGTCAATTTTGACTGAAAAAGTCAGCATAAATACACAATAACATTTTTATACCAAATAATAACCCGGACGCTTATTAACATCAGTCCTGGACATGCAATTACAGCAAAAACAAATATTTTATGAAACTTTACTAGTAAAATCGCTAATATTGCTTGCTTCCAATTTATCTGCCGTGTTTTTTTTAACCTAATGTCAAAACTCTGACCTCAAACATCACTGATAATTAAATAACTACTGTCCGAATTTTTTTTTTGCCACTTTAGTTGCCATCCCGCTGAAGCAGGTACGTTTTCGCAAAAAGTACTTTTATTTTTAAGAATTCCTTCCGGTTTGAGTACCTGTTCTACTTTGAGCCACAAGAGGGCGCCATCTTCCTGCATTCTAATCAAAATGATTCTGTTCCAAGGTCCTCTCGTTTGCAACTCAATCATTTCAGTCTATCTTTATCCATTTCCCCCTCTTTTCCAAATAAGTATTTGTTCTTACCTACATTAGTGGTTAAAGGAAAAAAAACTGCTCAGCTCAGAACACAGAAGTATGTAGAGTAAAAGTCTTTTATTTAAATAAGAATACAAAAGGTGTGGGGGGGAGGGGAACTAAATACAGAGTGTATAAGGTTACAGTTTACTTTCCAAACATTCAAAGCTTGCTGCTACAGTATGTGAAGCTGAAAATAAGCACCCTTACAAAAAAAAAAAAGGATATCTACATTGTAACACAATGAATGCATAATGATTTACCAAAGTAGCAAATGTCCTGTGTACATTTCCCCCAGTGGCTAAAGAAACCCAGAATAATAGTGCCAGCATAATGTCACCCACCTGCCGTGTCACCCTGGATAAAAAGGAGAACACGGTAAAGCAGGACAGTCGGCTGAAAGGTCTTCACTGCGTTCTTCTCAGTCTGTTTAAAAATCAGTGTGGGGGCGTGCTGTGGTGGCACAAGGGTTTAGCACGCCCCACGTTTGGAGGCCCTAGTCCTCGACGCGGACGTTGCGGGTTCGACTCCCGGTCCTGGCGACCTTTGCCGCATGTCTTTCTCCTCTCCTTCCCCCCTTCCTGTCAACCTACTGTCACAAAAAATATGAGCCACTAGCGCCGCAAAAACTCTTCGAAGAAAAAAATGTTAAAAAAAAATAAATGAATCAGAGTATGACGGCTGCTACACGCAACACCCAGCTAAAGCAGCTTTTCAGTACCCAGGTTTATGGAAAAGACATTGTGCAACATTTATAAACAACAGTCTACATATACGTATAATAAAAAAAAAAGTGACAGTGAAATAACAGGGACCAGCATGAAGGTTACAAGGACGACTATGGAAACTGGCGCCACCTAAACAGGTTTAATGTTTACTGATGGGAGTGAGCAGCCGCTTGTCTAGTGGAGTGTTGATGCTATGAGGGGGTTGGGGGGCGATGGGTGGGAGGTGTGTATGAGAGTAGTGGGGAGTAGACTGGCGTCTGGGACAGTGTAAACTATTCCTGGGCCTCTTTCCCAGTCATTTTGTAGAGCTCAGTGGGCCCATCAACATGGGTGATGGTGGTGGTCAGCTGGATGTCTTCTCCGCTGGTGGCTCCACCGTCACCTACACACACACACACATCATCAGAACCAAAATATCCAACCATCACATGTTGGTCCTGATGGGGAAGCAGCACCTTGCAGACGTCTTTGTAGCCCTCAAAACTTTGCACATTTTGGGATCTCAGGTTTTATTTATGCAGTGGGGAAAAATGATGCATGTATTCCAAGTCCAACAGTGAATTTGTGGCTTGAAAATTGAAACTATTTTAAAGCTGATGGGTTCTCAACTGGGGGAAAAGATTCACTGATGTCAGGCGGTAGAACCCTCCCAGCCCCCTATACACACACCCCAACACTCACAGTAAAACATGCCTCTATAAAGTATTTGGGTTGCAGGCTCTTCCATATGAAGCTGCTGTGGTGGATTTCCACAGGAATAAACACTTCCAGCTCTCTCAAACATGAGCAGAATCTGGAAAGAGCACCCCCTCTCATCAGGTGACGCCTGGCAGACTGCAGGGAACGCTTCCACAACTTCATACCTCTTATTTTTGTTTTCTCGTCTCCGACAAGACGAGAAATGGATGGATGGTTTTCATTGCTTCTGTTACGTCCACCAGGCTCGTTTGGTGGGGTAACATTAAAGGAGACCACACAAGGATTTACTTATTAAATGAAAATTGAATTTATTAAATTATACTAAAGAAACAAAACCTGAAAAGGGAATAAATGAAATGAGAAACCAAAATGGATTAATGCAAAACCTATAACTAATCAGAAATAAGCAAATGCAAACAAACCTAACAAAACCCAACCATAAGATACAAACCAAACCAAATGGGGATCTGAGGAGGGAGAGGGAAAAGCCTCCTCTCTGCTGCTTGTATAGCAACTTTTAAAGCAGATGAACACCAATCAGGGTAAAACAGAACACCTGCAGAAGGCCTGCCTCCAGAACCCTGCAAGGAAAAAGGGCAGAAACCCACTGAAGCCATAACACTTCCTAGTACCGCTCTCCTCCCCCTCACCTCACCGTTTTTCCTCTCTCCCTGGAAGCGAGCCCGGAGTCCAATAGAACCACCATCTGAGGCCAACGGTAGCCTTCATCTCCCCTGGGAATCTGGATCCCTCTCAGTCACCACTACAACCCCCAAGACCCCAAGCTAAATCTCTGGATGAAATCGACAGCTTTTGAACACAGGTTAAAGACAAATTAAGGCTCTCAGAAAAGCCAGTAGGAGCATAGTTACCAGCAATGCACTGACCACTTGACTGCTCGTTTCCGTAGCGTTTGTGTGAAGGCGCATAGAGGAACATGATGGCAAAGACGTACAGGTTCCACATCCCATAGATGCCGGTGAAGAAGGCACTGTTGACCTGCACCGTGTGGCCCCCCCAGTGCCAGTGGCCCTCGTTCACCTGGAATCAGACACACATCACTACAGACCCGCTACAGAGGGCTTTAATTTAATATCAATACACAAATGGTTATGTAGACTTACAAGTAAAATAACTGTTTATTAGAAAAAGAAAAAAAACTTTAATGATGTAAACAGTGACATGTAGAAAATGCTGAGTAATTACGCTCAGATTTGCAAAAACATGAGCTCATATTTTGCAGAAATCTAAGAAGGTGATGTTTCCAGTCTGCAGGGACATTGTTTCATTTTATAACATAATCAAGGAATTATGTTCACGTCAGTTGTCATAAAAATGCTACATATGTCAAATATGATTTAAATTAGGAAATAAAACTTCTTTTAATGCCTTGAAATTGGGCCTCTGTCTCTTTAAAAACTCCTGCTCTTGCTGTAACTCCGCCTTCAGGAAGTCATCCCAACATGGCTCCTCTATTAACAATATTTTTACCAGCTCTGCACTGAGAAGTAGCTCCTACAAATGAGCTCAGCAGATTCTGTCTTGCATTAGCAGATGTTTGCTAGCTGCTGCTGGCTAGTCTGGATCTGCTGCGTCGTTGCCAGATCAGCGGATACTTTTTAGAGCGAGGAAGAAGTCATCGGACGTGAAACTATTACACACATGGTGTCTGTCACACGAGTCAAAAACCCAGAGGTGTCCAATCAAAAGGCTGACCTGGCTGATGATGAAGAAGATGATGGTCATGGCAGCACAGGTCAGCGTGACCAGCATGAGGAACTTAAACCTGAAGATCAGACCCTAAAAATGGGGGGGGAAATAAATGACAGGATTTAGAATCACAGCGATCATCAGCTGATGTGTTCTTAGCATTCATGCACTTCATTTTTCGTTTTCATACTTTAGCATTCCGGTCCCTAAGCCGAGATACGGCAGTGTATTAGGGTAATTGTAGATGGGGGGGGGAGCAAACAAGTAAATTTTCACCAAATTTTTTTTGTTTTTCCATTAAGCTCAGAAATTTTCTAGAAGAATCTTGGAAATCTTTTTTCTAGAAAATTTCTAATAAAAAAAATTTCAGTTTTTTTTCTAGTAAATTTTTAACTTTTCACACTCATATTTGCCACGTTTTTTCTAAAAAGAAATTCTGACATCAATCTCAAAATTTTAATGAGTTTTTTTGGAGGGAATTTGCAAAATGCCTAATACACCGAAATTGAAATTGACAGGTGAGGCTGTCAATCTGCCAGAAAACTACAATCGGTGCACCCCAATTTTCCCAAAACCGCTTAAAGATATAGAGATGTTAGTGTATGTGTGTGTTTATCTATTAAACAAATCAGACCAAACCAAACACACCTCATAATGCAGGCGTCTGGCCTTGGACATGGCAGGCAGTGAAGTCCTTTTACCACTGATGTTACGGAAGACTTGGAACACCATGAAGCAGAGGAACAGGAAGTAGAGACAGGCACAGATTCCTGCCACAATTATGAAGGACATCTGAGGATGTACTAGTCAAGGAAGATGATGAATACTCTTATTGTCCCGCTAATGTTAAAACTGGCCTGTCTGTCATGAGAAACGATACATAGATTAATTATTGCAGAGCCGTGAATAGAAGAACTGAGGCCAAAATGCCTTCAAGTCAAGAGGACTCAAAATAAATAAACAAATAAAAATCGATAATATATTCATATCTGCAGCAAAGCTCACATATATGCATCATAATGAGTCTCTATGCAATGCCTAACCATGTGGCACCACTGAATTATTCCTTATGATAATCTGGATTGATTCAGTATCTTGTGCTGGTCGATTCTGGTAGTTGATGCAAGAAGCAAGAACATCATATTTTTTTTGTTTCTGAACTAAAACCGCTTGCACTTTTTAATTTTCTTTTTTCCCTCTTTTGGTTCTGCTCCACAGGGTTTAAAAAGGATACAGCCAGCTCCGTCCCTACATCTGAAGCCCAGATGCTGTAGAAGGGATTTGTTAGCTGGACACCTCTAGAGACACAAAAAGAGTGACAGGTCTGTTAATAGAAAACATCTTTTATTTTCTTCTTTATTACACTTTGCAGCTCACCTCTCACACATGTCAAAGATAAATAGGCAGAAGGAACCAAACACAATCGGCCCGACTTGCTTCCAGTAGACTGAAAAACGGTTTCTCTCCATCTGGTCCTGAGAGAGAGGCAAGAGAAACACAAGTAAACCAACAAAAACATCCAGTATGGAAAAAATATGGAATTTGGTAGGTTTCCAACTAGTCAACACATTATAAGATTAATGGAAACAGGCCACAGTAATAACATTATTCAGTGTGGATGCTGTGGCTGAGGAAAGAAGACTAAATTGTCAGCTATTATCAGAGTGACGGAGACGTTTGAAGTCAGTTTGGTCAGAAAAAACCTTCTAACCCTCAACTTACTGACTTCTGCCGTCACTCCTGCTTTGACACAGTTAACACAGACTGGAGCAGAACACTACTATATGACTTGGAGACAGTACTGATCCATAATGAAATATTTTACCATTATGGTAATAACATTTGTAATGGTCACACTGCAAAAAAACAAAATATTACGAAATATTTTTGGTCCAGTTTCCAGTGAAAATATCTTAGTACACTTGAAATAAGACAAAACTAACTAAAGTAATTTATCAGCATGATAGATGAGCTTGTTTTATGTAACATTGATATGAAGTTCTAGTTCTACTGGCAGATTATTTCACTTATAATAATTTTTTTGATGTTCTAAGTGAAATAATCTGCTCGTAGAAATTATTAACTTAAAACAAGTTCCTCTCTCTCCCTGAAAAGTTATTTGAAATAAGACAAAGCTAACTTACAAGTGTACTAAAATGTATGCACTAGAAACCAGACCAAAAACATTTGGTAATATTTTGTGTTTTGGGGTCAATTTTTGAAGTGAATTGAATTAAAACTACACTGTAAAAATCTTACCAAGCACTGTCAACTGTTAAAGCAGTTAACAGATTTGATTTCTTGGATAGGTTGATTAGTGGCTTTATTTGGAAAGGGAAACCTCCTCGAGTTCGTAAAACATTACAGCAAAGATGTAAACTTAGTGGTGGACTTGCATTGCCTGATTTTCAATCATATTATTGGGCTGCTCACATACAAAAAATTAGTAATTGGTTAAAATCGTCCAGTTCGCCTTGGTGCAAATTGGAGTTATTGTCTTGTACTGGGTCTTCATTATCTGGTCTAATTTTTTCTTCATTACCTATAAAGCCCTCTTTATACACTCTCTTGATTATACAATAATCAAGTTCTTCTTAATACACTGAAAATCTGGTTTCAATTTAGAAGGCGTTTTAAGCTTGTTGCTGCCTCATCTTTGTGCCCCTTGACTAACAACCATTTGTTTCCTCCGTCTCTTTCTGACCCATCATTTTCAGTTTTGTATGAAAGGGGTTTAAAACAAATAAGAAACTTATATACACATCAGGAGTATTTGATAGCTTTGCGAATTTATCTTTCAAATATAGTTTACCTGCTACGCATTTGTTTCGTTACTTACAAATTCGGAATTTTGCCTCTAAATGTTTCCCAAATTTTCCTTCTATACCCCTGAACAGCCCTGGGAAAAGATCATCACATATAATCCACTTCAAAAAGGCATGATTTCAAAGATTTATAGTTTTATTTTAAATCTAAGGATTGATTCTAATGTCAAAATTAGAAATGCATGGGATAAAGAGTTGGGAATCCAGCTGACCGAAGATCTTTGGGAAGACGCCATTGACAGAATTCGATCTTCCTCACCTTGTTCTCGTCTTAGTTTGATTCAATTTAAAGTTGTACATAGGAGTCATTTCTAGGCCTGTCGCAATATACAATAAATCAATTAATCGCACGATAAATTAAAACTATCGACCTCATTTTAATTATCGGCTTTATCATTTCGTCCAGCCCTTTTCTCTTTCTGTTGATGACACAATGAAAAAAGGCTGAACTCCGGTGCTCTCCACTGACCCTCCCTTCCTCATTTCCTTACTGTAATGCCCAGCGCACACTGAACAATCTTAGAGTTGTCAGCCGATTGTCGGCCTATTTTCTAAACCTGAGAGACACATTAGCCGACAGAAATCCTAGGTATAACGGTTCGATCGTGCCGTCTGGTGTCCAACAATGGGCATAAAATAATGGCTACAAGTTCAGTTAACTAATTTTAAAACCAGGCATTAATCAATGCTTTACTACAATCTACCTGCAATGCATGTGGCNNNNTTAACGAAGAACAGCTGAAAAGTTACCGGGTTTATCAACTGCGGTAGCGATTTCGCTCCAACTCCTCCCCTTGTCATTTCTATATTTTTTGAACGAATTGTTGAATAAACATTAATATTGTTTGCACATATCATCTCCAATGTCAGCTAGACTTCGGGTTTGTTGTGTCAGCTGTTAGGGATTCCCCTACGTAATTTCCCTTCAGAAAGCATGGAGGAGAATCCGCCTTTCTGATTGGCTACCTGTCACATTCAACAGGCTGCGTTAACTCTCCCAGTTGGGGAAAACCCCCGATTTAGATCGGAGCAGCAACGAGGATCTACCGTAACACACCACACACTATAGGATGATCGGTTACGAAATCACAAGCGACAATCTTAGAACGTCCAACGTTCTAAGATTGTCCTAAGGGGAAAATCGGGGGGGGAAAAACCGTGTAGTGTGAACTATTGCATCAGGAAGTTGGATATGCCCATCTTCTCTATTTAAATCTAATGATTACTGAAGGGCAATATAGTATACAAACTTCATAATCTGCACTCTTTCGGTTGAATGCAGTATTTATTTCAACTTTGGCTTTATGTTGTTTAGTTTTTGATTCAAGTAAATTTTTTGTTAATGGAGACTGAGAATCCATTTTATTTTTGTTTTTGGTTGTTTTGTTTATCAGTCCCAGTGTTAAGTGTTATTTTGGAAATAAAGTGCATCTCTATGGCAGGAAATCGCATGCATTATTACATCATTTCCATTAAATCAGTGTAAAAGGGTCTTCAAACAATATTATCGTTTATCGCAATAATTTTTGAGACAATTAATCGCTTAGCAAAATTTGTTATTGTGACAAACCCAGTCATTTCTCTAAATCTAGGCTTTCTCAGATTTACCCAGATGTTGTGGATATGTGATAAATGCAAAGGCTCCCCATGCAATCTTGGCCACATGTTCTTTCTTTGTCCCAAATTATATAATTTTTGGTCTAATTACTTCTCAATTATATCTCCTGTTCTGAAAGTAAATTTGCAACCTTGTCCACTTGTTGCCATATTTGGTATCTTCAACCCTACGTTAGTGCCAAGTTCTGCTCAAATGGAAATTGTTGCTTTTACATCTTTATTGGCTAGATGTACTTTACTGTTACACTCTAAGTCTGATAAATGTCAATATCCCTCTGGGTTAAAGACATGATGGTTTTTTTGAAGCTTGAGAAAATGAAATACACCCTTCGAGAGTCTACACAAAAGTTTTACCAAAAATGGAACTGTTTTCTTTCCTATTTTTCAAACTTGAAAGTTTTGCCCAACTGAAGGTGCCTGTCGCTGAATTTTGTTTTGGTTATAAATATTCATGTCTGATGTATGATATATTTATTTAGATTTTTTTTTTTCCTTTTCCGTCGGGTTGACTTTGAGCTGAGATGGGAAGGAGGGTTGGATTTGTTTGTCTTTTTATTTTAGTTTTATTGTTAAATTTTTTTCTGTTGAAAAAAAAAAGGGCTGAAAGTGCTGGATTGTAATTTTTCTTTTTGCGCAGTTTCGCCAGTATTATATTGAGTCTATTGATTTGTATGTGTGCATAGTGAGACGTGTATTGCATACTTTTTTCCCTTACTTTGGCTCTAATAAATAAATAAATAAATTTAAAAAAGCATTAACAGAGTTGGTACCATGAGATGTTCACCACAGAAGATGATCCAGAAGGACAGCAGCATGGAGTAGAAGATTCCCTGTCGGATGTCTCCAAAGAGAAGCATCCAGGTCCAGTCGAAGCCCACAGAGAACCACTCCACTGGGATGTTGATGAACGTCATGGAGATGCCCAGAGCAAAGATCACCCTGGGAAAACATGAATACAATTTAAAGCAAAAAAAAAAAAAAAAGAAGAAAAATTAAAATTATTCCTTTTACAAGCTGGCTTTTCCCTGGCAACCACATGTCAACTACTCAAGGGAATGACGCTGCTGGCACTTGATTCTCATCTTTGTGATGGTTCATAATTCAGCAGGAAGCCGAATTGGACAGCAGGTTTATTAAAGAACAAACCGCACCAAGCCAGGCTGCTGGGAGTCATGATGAGGGAGCTCAGAAAATATTTACTTTCTCACAGACTTACTTTGTTTATACAGTTTTGTCAAACGTAAATGTTTCAGATCAACCAAATACTAATATCAAACAATAGAATCAGGATATACTTTAATAATCCTCAGACGGGAAATTGCTTATTAATTGGCAAGCTACTCCCATCCAAAGTCTTAAATATAAGCAAATATAAATCTAATCAAATACATTAAAAAATATACATAAGTGTGATATTCTAAATAATTTAGATCTATTAATATATCCCACCTCACATCACTTTGCTAACAGAAGCCTCTACATTCAGTATCTTCATTTGGCGATTGAGAGAAAAACGAGTCCATAGCAGACAGACATTTTAGAAAAAGATGAAAACAACTCGATGGTCCTTATTAGTGAGCAGGCAAGTCTCAGCATGCAATGTGGAAATGACAGGGCAGTGATGTGAGCAGAAAACATGGAGTTGAATCATGCATGCAGGTACAAGCTTCTCTTAGCAGGCACTGATGGAAAGAAAACATCAAGGTAAAGTCTGCTGGATGACAAGTTTTCCCTGACGTTATTGCGATAAACAATAAATATTGTTGTACCATTTTCAACTAAAAGAACACGTTCTCAAAAATCAATAAACTTTAAATTCTAATAAACATCCAACACTGGAACTGGAAGACATTTTAAATATCCAAAATAAATTCATTCTGAATGAAAAATCGTTCCTAAATAGAATTGCAACCCTAAAAATTGGAATTAAAAGACACTGAAAGATTCACATCTCTAATAATCATCATCATTCCAGGGCCTTTATGTATCGATCCAAACTACAAAAATTTGGCATTTTAATACAGCTTATGTAGTTTTATCACATAGTGAGTCTTTTTAACCCAGAGCTTCTCTCACTTAGAGGGAATCTGAGGTTTATATGCTGATACCTTAGAGGCTAAGCATGGCAGGAACCTCGAGTGAAGCTTTTACAGCATGAAAAAAATCATATACTATCCACAAATAGGGCAAGACGAGTCACACTTCTTAAGAGCTTGCTTGTCATCTGGGAATAAGAGCGCTGAGCTGGAAAAGACAAGTGGGATGGAGAGAGACTGTGTGTACGTGGATCTGCGTGCGTGTGTGTGTGTGTGTGTGTGTGAGTGGGCTGCATTTTCTTTCTGGTAAGCCGGTGTATGTGTGTGTGTGTATCTGTTGAGTGCTGGAGGATTTTGTAGCATGTTTCACACTTGGCCGGCTGCTTCCTGCGGCGCAGACCGCTGCCTCTGTACTGATCCGTGGTCCCGGCACAGCAGGAGGTTACACAAATGCCGGGCCCCTGGACGGATTCACACTGCAACCAGCATGTTACACTACCTGTTCCCATCAAGTCCAACTAATTTTTGGATTTTACAAAGGATTCCAGTAATGTGAACATTTGAATGGTGTTTCTAAAGACAGACAGAGACACATTTTAAAGGCCACTGTTCCAGGTGTTGAATGTTTGCTGTTCTGGTTTAGTGCAACAAAATTTACACTGCAGGTGATTAAACTCACCAATGATCTGAGTTTATGCTGCTGCCAACAGCATAAACTGGCTTCATGCTGTTAGTGTCAGAAAGGGGGGTCCTCCAAAAGTATTCATGACCTTCAGAAGACTATTTTTGGTTTTAAAGATTTATTTTTAAAAGTTGAACATGTCAAACATCCTACAACTACTTTAGATAAATAAAAGAGTTATAGTTTTAAGGAGCAGAATTATGCGTTTTCCAGGCACATTGTGCTATAAAAATGGCACAATCAAGTCGTTATAAAAATGCTGCATAAATGTCAAATATGACTTCAAAGAAATTTGACTTTGTAGTTTAACGCCTTGAAATTGGGCCTCTGACTCTTTAAAACCTCCTGCTCTTTCTGAAACTCCGCCTTCAGGAAGTCATCACAAAATCTTTCCTCAATTAACCCTTTAACAACGTCTTTACAAGAAGCAGCTCCTATAATGAGCTCAGCTGGTGTGCAGTTCCACCTGATGTCTGCTAATTGATGCCAGCTAGTCTAAAGGAGCAGAATAGGGTAACCATGGGGGGCAGCTGCTCTGCGAGGCAGAAGCTCTGAAGCTTGGAAACTGCAGCTCAGAGGAGGACCTGCTTCTGAGAGGCGGGGCTAGGTCAACCCAGGTGTTTTGTACAGCTGAATGGTTGCCATGACGACAAAAGGATTTCTCAAACATCCAATGGAAGAATCAAAGCAACACTGCAGTTATGTTTTTGATGAGAAAACATTTTACATAAAAATGCCCCTTTAAACCAAACTCTTCAATCATAATGAAAATTTATATATTTTGCTGATGTTGAATAAAATATTGATATAAATTCTCAAAATCTTTTTTATAAGATACAAACCTCCTCTTATTTGTTATAATAATAATGCATTTTATTTGTGAGCACCTTTGTAAACACCCAAGGACACTTTACAACATTAAAAACACAAATTAAGCAGTAAAAAAAATGCTATAAAAACATTTTTAAAAAGCAACATATTAGATATTGCTTTATAAAGAATAAGCAATTAAAAAAGAAAGGAACATTTTGCAACCACATGACCACTTTTCTCAGAGGAAGCATGGGAGAGACTTTACTCTGGATTCCCTCTCTAAGGGACAAGAATTTATATTTCTATTCTTTTGTAACTGCGGAAATAAGTGGCTTACTTTTCCAGGAGAACGGGCGGTCTGGTCATGAGGGTAATCCGCCTCCAGTACCAGATCATGATGATGAGGATGCTGGGTGTGAGGAAGGTCTTCATGGCGAACCAAACCTGAGTGAAGCCTCCGTTCTGATGGATGCTCTTGAGAAAATAAAAACCATCAATCATGTAGTGTTCTTTTCAGCTGTGAATGGCCTCCAACGCCAACACACACAGTCACCGCTATTCTATCTCAAAACACCAGCAGAGGAAAGCTTACCACGAGACGAATGTCTCTGATCTCCCCAATCCCGATGTTGATCTTCTTGCGCTCGCTGACCGGAAGGCGGATGTTGATGAGGTAGTATTTGTGAGCCACGCTGCCCACCTCCATGAATGGCAGGACGTCGCATACGTAGTAATGGCCCTCGTTCTCAGCGATCTGGAAACATGAAGGCAGAAGCAGGTTGGAAATACTTTCATCACTGGCTGCCACAAAAATGAATTTGCTTAATGGAATCAAGGCAATTTTTTGGGGGGGTGGGAGGGAGTTTTGTGATAGGAGGAGGTGATTTCTCATTTAAGTCGAAATTGAAACATGAAGAGTTTTGCACACAATTGTAATGAAACACAATGAAAGATTGATCTTACTGTCTAAGTTTTATTTGTTATAAACCAAGGCATAAAAAAACAGTATGTTGTAATGCGGTTCGCAGCCGAGTGTGAAGCGGCCGGGATGAGGATCAGTGCCCACAAATCCGAGGCCATGGTCTTGAGCCGGAAAAGGGTAGAGTGCCTTCTCCGGGTCGAGGGGGATGTCCTGCCTCAAGTGGAGGAGTTCAAGTATCTCGGGATCTTGTTCACGAATGAGGGAAGAAGGGAGCGGGAGATCGACAGCTTCCTGGATGCCTCCCTGGTGAGGTGTTCCGGGCACGTCCCACTGGGAGGAGGCCCCAGGGAAGACCCAGGACACGCTGGAAGGACTATGTCTCTCGGCTGGCCTGGGAACACCTTGGGATTCCCCCGGAGGAGCTGGAAGAAGTGGCCGGGGAGAGGGAAGTCTGGGCCTCCCTTCTGAAGCTGCTATCCCCGCGACCCGACCCCGTATAAGCGGAAGAAAATGGATGGATGGATGGATGTTGTAATACTTATGTAATTGTATTATTTATAATACAGAACTAATAAACACAATAAAGTGACCAAAGTGCTTCACAGGTAAAATAGGCATCATTGTGAAATAAAATGAATAATGACAGACTAACGGGAGGCTGTTCCACAATGTAGGAACAACAGCCAAAAAAAGCTTGATCTCATTTACGCACCAGTTTAGTCCTTAAAGCAACTAAAATCACTTAATTTTCAGATCTTAGCAACTTACAAGAACTGTGTGTATGGAATAGTGTAAGGAAGGATGATGCCAGATAATTTAATGATTTTAAAAATCAAAAGTTAAATCTTAACCTCAAACATTCCCAGCTAGAAAATGACATGTACTGTTCATGTCAGCCGTCTAAGAATGAGTTGTATTCCACTTGCTGTAACATTGCAGGTTAAAAACTGAGTTTTTAACTGCAGCATTTCTTTACCTTTTCAGAGGTGAAGTTGCAGTTCAGGGTCCTGTGTTCAAATGAGTGAGCCATCTCCGTCCACTCGCTGACCAAATCGTCTCTGTAGGCCAGGCCAACGTCGATGGTGACTACTGCTCCATCCTCTGGAGATGACAATCACCACAGTGATAGCAAAGCTAGCAGGTGCACCAAATTCTCTGATTTAGTGTCTTTTAAAAGAATTTACATGGCCTACATGTAAAGTACTATGGCTGACAGCTATGCTGGACCATTAAAGCAGGGGAGCTGGACAGGGTTGACGGGAGAATGGCTGCAGCTAAGGTGAGGCCAATAAAGAAAAAAAACTCTGCGAGTCTATAAATGTCGTAAAGCCACTAAGATCAGGGACGCACCAATACACTTTTTCCAGTTCTGATATCGATAGAGATATCTGAGGTTTAGTATCGGCCAATCAGATACAGAAAAACAGTGATGAATTCAACAAAAACTTTTCTTTTTTTAAAGACAGACATGAATGCATTGAATTATTAATGTGTTTGATAACTGCATCAGTGCAGCTCACTTAAATACACCAACAGCTTCACAAACTCGGTCAAACATGTAAAAACAACTTTAACGTGTTCAGTCAGTGCAATCAGGAATAGAACTGTCAAATGGTTTAGAAAGTAAATTAAGGAATTCTGAATATAATGTAAAATAAATAAAGTATAACGTCGCTCAGAGCGCATAGCATAGAATTAGATTGAATAGATCCGTTCTTATGTTGAATTTTTTTCCCCCCCCAATATCAGGGCCGTTATAGATATTAATATTATATCAGTGCATCTTGATGTTTTTTTTTCACAAGGTTCTGAGAGTTTAATTCACATCAGACTTCAGAGCATCAACTGATTTTTACATCATCTGTCTGTCAGTGATTATGATGAGTCAGCACAGCAAAATTAGGTCCTGGTGACAGACAGCCATGCAGCTCAACTTACTGAGCAAAACGTGCTGAAGTCGATCCAACAGTCACATTGAAATTATTTTTTCTCCAAGATGCTTAATTATTTAGCCTCCTCTCTCCACAGCGGCCCATGTCTGCTTGATAAAACCTTTAACTAGACCCCAAGCTGGTTTCCAACATCCCAGCTCAGCAAGTTATTATGCATTAAAACTCCATCTTTAGATCACGTTACAAAGCAGAGTGTTTCCTCCTCCAGCTCTCAGGAGTGCCTCTTGTGCTGCGAAGGAAACGGGGCTTAAAGAAGAGAAAGGAACCCAATGGCCTGAGCTGGAGAAAAAGGGACAGAAAGGAAGGAATAAAAAAGAAAAAGAAAGAAAGAGGGAGCACCAAACGAGAGCTGGCAGCAGAGTGTCCCTGCAATGCTCCTCCGTCGCGCCATTGGTCGAGCCCGACACCCTCAAATGTCAGCTCTCTTCAAGCAAACATTCCACTCCGACCCTGAAGCTATTGCCACGGAAACTAAGCCTGCCCAACAGCTGTGAGAGTGCTGGACACAGGTCAGAGGGAGGGGGGCAGGTAGGTAACACGGATAATATGGGCAACACTTGTCAGGGATGAACGGGATAAAAACTGAAAAATAAAAACAGGGCAGCCCAAGCAGGAGATGCTTTATGTTCATTTGTCAGAATCAGCTGACCTTTGACATCACCAGCTTTGATCAGGATTAGAACAGGTTTAAAAGGCCAATTTAATAAATACGGCACACCTGGCTCCACTGGCTTCAATAGGGCAATATGAAATCCCTTTTATTATTTATCCAAATTCCTTTTTTGTTTTCCCGGATTCCATTTTATCCTGTTGTATTTTTTTTCTGAATTCCATAGTATGCGAATATGGTCCGAATAAAAAAAAAAAAAGTTAATAGCTAGAGGTAAACATTTCCTGTTATTTTGTATCACAATTGAAACAGACTGCTGTGGTTCAACAGAACGTTTGTGTTAAAAAGTGTTAAAGTATATTTCCTGGGTGTGCTACATTTCACACAGCATCCCGCTGTCAGAAACACAGAATAAAGTGCACCTGTCTCCCAGAGCACCAAAGCACCTCGAGTTACTGAGAGAGATAAAAAGATGAATTAAAATGAGTCTGCAGCATCTGGCAACGAGAGGCATCTGTGGACTTGGCTGAATCACTAATTTGTTTGTCAGTAGGCCAGCCAGTAAACAACTCAGACTCCTGACACATTCCCACTGAAACCTGCCAACACAGACAGCCAGGAAATTATCTTCATGACTCGCCTGACGTTGTTTAGATGAGCTGCAACTCCAACAAAAAGACACATTTCTACTAAATATTTTACCAAAAACATTCCATTGGTTCCATTTCGCGGTTTGGGTCCAAAAGTGTACAAAAAAAATCTAAACACATTGTTGTTTTCTAGATTGCAAAAAGATTCACATTTCAACATTTTACCATTTAGACAATGGAACACAGTTAGAGGCTCTTTCCCAGCAGAAGCTCAGGATCAGAACCAGGTTTTTAGTCTTTTTACCTCAGCCTTCCACCAGAACAGGCCAGCTGCAGAGACATCATCTGATACAGCTTAAGACAATGCAAGATGAGGTCAAAGGTAAACTCCACAAACTGGATCCATGTTAGGACTAAACTGTCTGACAGTAAAAATTCCTCTGGCGTTTGCATACAAAGGCTGAAAGAAAAAAGGGGGGGGGAAAGTAACTGCACTGGAATTTATAACATGAGCGATTAGATTTGCCAAAGGGTAAATATTGCCAAGAGCTTTTTAGTCAGAATATTTTCTTTCAGATTGTGAAAATGTAAAACACTAAAGACAAAATGTGGACGGATTAAAACAGATATTTAAATGCACTAGAAAAAGTTTTCATCATTTGCTGTATGGCAATAAAATACAGCATACAGCAATACCATAACAAGGTAGTTGAATGTTTTGCACTGCAAGACTCAGATAGAATTATTCCACATACTAAGAAATGTATGTAAACATCTGAATTTGAAGAAATCAAAAACACAAAACAAAATCTCTTCTTATTGGCATTAAACAAATCAACATAATTTGGGTAATCTCAACTGGTCAAGTTCACTGTGATTTAATGTCAGGCAATTAGAAGGAATAGTTGTTTGTCACACAGTGTAAACAACTGGTTAACTCCAGACATGCAAAAGAGATGTAGAGGAAAGAAAACTACACAAGAACTTCATAAAATTACTTCTAGGTTAGAAGTTATACCTTTTAATTCTAGCCTTCAGTATCTTCCTCTCAGTCTAGTAAAACCTGATGCTGCAGCCCTTCCTAAAGCTTCGTAAAGCTGCTTTGGTTCTCACCAATCTGGTTGTGCATCTTGAAAGCGATTTCGAACTGCAGGATGACCAGCATGAACTGGAACCAGGGGCTCATCTCGTTCTTGGGCATGGGAATGTGCGTGGCGAACACGATGTTGTTAGCTTCGATCCTCTTAGCCATGGCCTCGTCAAACGTCGTGATCTTCTCACACTGGTTAACACCCCATGGCATGAACCACTTTGTCTCCTTCGGGTCTTTGATTTTGTCCACACACTTTGTCGCCAGATAGTCCACTGCACTGGTGGGACTGGGAGCTGTGGGACAGATAGAAATGTTGGGATGAACGTTACAATAAGTACTGCAGGAAAGCTTTACTCTGAAACCTCTACAGCCACATGGTTTGAATGCAATTAGCAACTGAACAAGGCTGGAGCTGATAAGTTCAAGTGTTTTCTGAAACAACGTAAAGACAGTTCCTGCTCACTGAGGCAATAAGAGCTCAGTGAGGAAGGCAGCACCACTTTCTGCATTCAGATTCATGAGCTTCACAAGAAGCTGTTTCTACTCACATGACATCACTAAAATGTTGAGTTCCTGCTGAGAGAACTCACAGTAGGATGTCAGCTTTGTCAGTTTCCAGGTGGAAGCACAAGTATAAGGCTCATTTCCTGAGATGTAGATGCAACGGCTAAAGAAATTTAACTTAATCGACTTTATTGCCACTAGGATTGCCTCAATCAATAAGCCCCCGATTTTCTTAATTTTGGCCAACTGGCAGATACTTCCACATGAAACCAATCTTAGCCACTGATTGTGTCGACATCCACAAAGGTTAAAAAAAATCAGCCACTTCCCCCTTTTGCTATGCCGTAAGAGAGAGCGCCCATCAGACTGACCCGGCCACTGGGTCACGTCTACGGTTAACAGTCACCCCAACAGCTGCGTTTACATTAACCGTAAAATTGTGCAAATTGGAATTGCAAAAATAAACCTGCTTAATAGAATCACGGCAATTTTCGGAATTTTTTTTTTTGAAAATTGCCGTAAAATTGACGCTGAGATGAGGTTTTCTTTGCCCGATGTATTTACAAGACTGAAATTGAAATACTTTTTTTGCATCACACAAGTCACATGATCGGCCGGACATTACTACTGGTGGAAAAGACAAATACGATGACAGGAAGTGGTAGGAAGATGATTGCGCAGCAGGTTTTTAAATGATTTATCATGGCAAGCTTATTCACGTGAGATTTTAAATTGTGTTTCTTATTTAGTGGAAACAGTACGACATTAGTGCAATATCAACAAAGTTGGGCAAACATTTGTAGTGGAAATGCAGCTATTGTTTCAAATTTAGTAAATGAGTCATTATATTTATCAACAAAATCAGCCAAAATCAGAATGAGCAGGTCAGGCTTTTAAAAGATGCGTGATCAGCCAGAAAACTGCAATCAGTGCACCGCTAATTGTCGCAGAACAGCTGATAATGTCTGCAAGCACAAAAGCCTTTTTGGACTGCCTTTCTCTTTCACAAGTCAACCGCTTCAGTCGGCCATGTTGTCTGAGAAGTTGTGCTTAAATAAATGAAGTTGCCACAGAGATGCAATAACAGCAAATGACTTCAGCCCATTGCAGAGCCAGGCCCTGCATTAATCACAGCAGACAGCAAGTAAACATCTCAGGACTGTCTGCACAGGGACCAAAACTTATACAGCAGCTAAAGCCACTATGTATGCATATATGGCAGGGCAAGACAATAAAAAATAAATCTGACACATTTTCAACTTTGAGGATCGACTCCAAATATCAGCTTGGGAAAAGCATTTAGAATCCCTTAATACTTTTAAGCAATACATTAAAGTACAAAACAATCAGAGGACACATGCAAATAATAAGACTGAACAAACTTAAGAAAATATTAAACTGTGTTGAATATGGTGATAACAAAAATGATAGCAATTAATCCAAATTTCCACCACTCTTCTCACAATGCGATGATGACTGTAATTTAATATGATGCAGTTTTTATGTGTTTCTCAGCATATGCTTCAACTGGACAAGAATATTTTCCTACAGTAATGCGGTCAATAATTTGACCACAGTCCAAAACTAGCCATTTTTAAATAATCAGCACAATATTATACAGTTTATTATTATAAATAAACTAATTATTAAAAAGTGTTAAGTCTTTATGTGTCGGGTTCATATATCAAACATAAACAGCACAGATATGGTACTGGAAAAAATATTTTTTCAACTAGTTTTAATAATAAAAAAAGTTGCTGGAGTCTATGGCATCAAAACCAGTTCATTATAACTTCTTAATGACTTCACCACCTAACCAACCTCCTCTTTACTTAAAACTTTTTATAGTATAATAAACAACAATTGCACAATCAGATTTTAAATATCATGACTTGTTATGTTGAAATTAAATATTATATGACATATGTGTCACTTTTTTGAATCGGTATGTAATAATGCAACATTTACTGCTGTAAACTTAAGCTAGACCCACTGGTGTTCACACATGGCAACAAAAGGACATCAAACAGAATTAACTCCCCCAATCAGTCAGGGAGTTTAATTACCAAGTGGACCTGTGAGTCCAGCAGGTCCACAATGATGGCCGCCCCCTCAGCCCGCTTGACCCCATGCCATGCCACCGGGTTTGTCAGGAAACAAGAGGGGAAAAGAAAAAAAAAAGAAAAAGCTTTCTTCTCAATTACTCCCGCAGGCCCTGGCCGGCGAGCAAACACAAAAGAATCTGGCTTCATTAAAACCATCTCAGCCAGGAAAAAGCCAAACAAGCCAATTTATCTGAAAAGGAGCTGGAGATGAGAGGGACTGGGAGGAGGGAGACGGACTCTGGAAGTTTCCAGGTTCAGTCCAAAGACAAACCCAGGTATCTTTAGCAAGAGCTCAACCTCTGGCAGCTTAGTATAAATGTGTGTCAGAGTTAAAAAAGATAAAGAGAGAGAGAGTGAGTATGGGAGCAGCTGGATATGAGGAACCCTGACAGCAACTCCTCTTCAGACCTGAAGGCAAAACTGAAGATTGACAGCTGGGTTTTGGGGGGTTTCTGTGCATCACTGTCATGATGGGGAAAGAGGAAGAAAACTGTCGGCTCTGTCTTCTGATAGAAAGGAATTTGGGGAAAAAGGAAGACGCTCCTGGGAGAGTAAAGGGAATGTAGAGATGCTGCCTCAGGGTCCCACACAAACAGCAGAGGATGCATATAGGGGGAGGTGAGACTGAATAAATTAACTGGAGGAAAGAACTTTTGAGTTTGTTTCAAAGTAGTGCAAACACACTATATAAATTTAAAGGAGACAGCGGTGCTTAATTTGGAAGAACGAGGCCCTAAGCAGAATGACATTTTGGGGCCAAACTCCAGTTAAGCTCAGCACCTAACAGCACCACCTGTTTCCCTTTTACATTGTCCATGGTTCACACTTTTTACCTTTTTCCATTTAACAAATTGTTCATTTTTCCCCCAGTATTTGTTTTCTGTAGTAATTCTAAAAAGCTTTCCAAAGAGAGAAAATAACTGGATATAAGACTGAATATTGGTTTAAAAATATAATTAAAATATACGTTTCATATAAGTCAATACATAATTATCGATTAGTTTTTGTTTTAAATATCTGGCGTGACCAAGCTTGGCTTCAGCCCAGGGGCCCACATCTTGCTAAATCCGGCCCTGCCGCCAGTGTCGTTCAAAGAAAGGAATGCAGCAGCAAACACTTTGATAGGCAGCAGTGATTTTAGCTTGAGGTGCTCTCCGCCAGCGCTGTTAGCTACAAGTTAGAGCAGGTCGGCTATTATTCCAGTGAAAAGCTTTTTTTAGACCTATAAAAGTTAAGAGCAACGTCAACAAACTCTTTTAAACTCCGCGTTTTTTCCCCGTTTCTGCTTTTGAACAGTCGCGCGGACACACAAGCGAGCATTAGCTAACAGCAGATAAAGTGGGAGAAAGGAGGAAAACTTACCAATTAACCCGCCGACCATGAAGGCGAGCGCCTGAAACAAAAGCAGAGTAACTCCCAGTATCACCAACTTTTTGGTGCTCATGTTCTCGATGATAGCTCCCGCCATTGTGAAAGAAATGTTTCGTTCAATACAGAAAACGAGCGAAAAGCAAAAATTACTGTGGTGGAAGAAGGAGGAGAAAACGCTGCATCCACGACAAGCAGGAAAGACGAGCTGGGCTGAGCTGAGCTGGGCCCCCTCCTCTGCTCTGCTCCTGCCTTTCAACTTCGACGGAGGGGGGAAGAAAGGCAGGAATCACATGACCGAATAGCGCCGCGCTTTATCCCCAAACAGCCAACACACACTAGACCGGGGAAGATCTGCGGAGCGCCGCCGCATTGCAATAGAGGCTGGTAATGCAGGTTACGGTGCTGCCAGATGCCTGGAATTGCGCCCCCGCCTGCGGGCTATTTAAAGGAAGCTTTCAGGGGCCCCTTCCCACCTAGTGTTCAATAGTCGGCAATAAACGTTTTCCACTGACATCTATCTTAATATAATTTAACAGTAACAATGGAATTTTAACACGTTTGCTTTCAATATTATGAGTCTATCGATAGTACTTTGCTAAAACCCCTTTGAAATTGCTAGCTTTCGGATTTATGTAGCCTATATACTGTACATAAATAAAAAGCACTGACTCCAGTCCATGCCTGGTGAATCTCCACCAAATGCCTGAATTGTCTTTGCTTCACAGTCAAATCAACACTGAAGTTAGTTCTGCTTTGTGTACACCTTTGTCTGCCACACTTTTACCTTCCACTCAGTTTTCTACTCATTTATACACTTGAACTGCCAGTATTTTTAGGATAAACATTTTTCCCTGTAGATTATACTCATTGAGGTGCTGTAGGTGAGGTTTAAGTATCAAGGCAAGGCAAATTGTTTGTATAATACATTTCTACATTTCAGCAACTTGACTATTCAAATTGCTTTACATGATGAAAATATGAAACAAACAAAAAAAAAACCATTACATTGGAGTGGGGCAATAAAGGTGCTGTAAAGATGGAACATAAGATTAAAATTAATGTTTCAGTTAATATTAATTGATTGCAAGTGTAAACAAATAGGTTTTTCCGGTGGTTTAAAGAAACTCAGGGTTTCAGCATCTTTAAAGGTTTCTGGAAGTTTGTTCCAGATTAGAGGAGGAGTCTGGTTGCCTTCGAAAGGACAGTACAGACATAGATTAAGGTGTTGTCTTCCTTATTTATTTATTTATTTATTTATTTGGCAGATGTTGCAGGATCCGAATTTTTGGTGACATTTGAATTTCCCCGTCTTTTAAAGTGTTCACAGACCCAAAGGTTCCAACGACAAAGTTTTATTTAAAAGCCATTCGCAAGAACATTTCAGGATCGTTTAAAATGGGAACAAACATACTTAGCGTTTACAAATGTCACACGGTGGGTCCTAAAATTCACAAGCAGAAAATTCAACAAAGAAATGCAGGATGTAACTGGAGTGTGTTCTGTAGAACCTTTTCATACTAAACATGACACAAACAGATATGGAAGGTTTGTCGACTGACACCTGCAGGACACAGAAAGAGAGGGGATGTGCTATTTTTGTTTTTTTCATTTTGTTTTACGTTTTACCTGAGGTTCTTGGTAGGTATTATAACCCCTTGCTATACAAAGGCAACAAATTGTAAGCTGAGCGAACCTGATAACTGTGGTAACATTATTATTGGCACTTAGGTATTTGAATAAAGCAGGAATTAATCTGCAACATGGAGAGCTGAAAGGTAAGGAGCCGGAGTGCAAAGGACAAGGCTGGAGTTCTGTGTTCAGAAACGGGCCCGGATCCTCTCCAGTGGATCCTTGTCCCACATCTTGGGATCCCAAGCCTGGAACCAGCCAGTGAAAGTGGGAGGCTCCGCTCCCTGCTTGATGGTGGTGATGGGCAGTCCTTTTCGACCAGACGGATCCGAGTCCACGTAATCCTTGGCTGCGATACGAGAGGTGAAAAGAGAAAAGAAACAGAATTTTATAGCTTCTACTCTGCAGACACTAGACGTTTAAAATTAAGTTTTCAGCTCAGTCTTAATTCAATTCAGTTTATTTATACAGCGCACATGTCATCTCAAGGCTCAGCTCTGAACTTCGACTTCCAAGACAAATCGAACACAGCATGAATATCCATTCTGTCCACGGAATGTCTTGGAAGTTAGCAAGAGAAGCTACAATGTGACACAGGGGAGAATCTGGCTTTCCCTCCTGGATCTGGATCTAACATAAGACGGATGTAAAATAAGTGAAATCATCACATCTTACAGCAACCTTTTAAACAAAAATCTGAAAACCACTGTACTTAAATTTCCAGCAATTTTAAAAGAATCGTCTATTTTTGTCACACAGACGTGAAATTTAATTTTGTGATAATTCTTTAGGGAGCCTAAATGACCGAAACATGATACATTTATCATCTTCTTTAACTTTTCATTTAAGAAGCATCGCAGATGCTCATTCAGAACACCTAACAGAAGAGAATCCCCTCTGTGTTTGTTTACAGCTCTAATGTAACCAACCTATTTTGGGAGCCCCGCTTCTTTCCTCTGCATTCGCCTCGTTGCCAACCCAAAGGAAGAGCTGCAGGGAGAAAAGAGACATAATAAGTAAAAAGCTCAATCAGGCTGCCTACAGCCAAGTGCGATGCTCAAATGAAAACCATGACTCTGCACAGTCTGTGAAGCTTTACGTGCTAAAATTACATTTCAGGAGTGAAAAACTCTGATCTTACCTGATCCCAGGCATCCAGGATCATGACATCATCAGTGGCCAGGTCTGACTGTGTGAAGTCTCCTGGCACTTCTTCCACCTGAGGACCAGTGCAAATGGAAACTCAGATTGACAGCAAGCAGGTTTTACTAATGCATTATAGCTCAATAATAAAATGTCTTTAACTAATATATATTTAGCATCTCTGGATAAAAATGAAGGAAGTTGTTTCCCACTTACAATAAGTCTTCCGGTTTTGTTGGAGCAGCCGAACAGACGAGGAGGTCTGTCTGTGCTCTGCAGGCTCTTTGACGTCTGGTACTCCTTTTTGCCACCCAGAGCAGACCAGAAATCAGCTGGAAAGGAAGAGAAAACAACAGCCGTCAACTGAAAGTAATTTGCTCCGTCTGGGTAACCGACGATCTGCTTGCTTGAAGGTATGTAATTTTTCTTTATGCTAGACCAATGAGTTCAAGTCCTCAGGTAGTGAGACGCTTAAAAAAGGACTGGGTTGACCAGAGCTTTCTCATATGGAGCATTGACTAACACAGCGATACCCCACCCTCACCTGTTGCTATACTGCTGGTCAGATGTCTAGCACAAGACAAATGGGACTACACTTGCCAAATGCAAAGATAGTCATGTCAGCATATTTGTTAAAGGGGCAGTATTATGTGTTTTTCAGGTATGTGGTGCTTCTTTAAAGCACAATTAAATAACTATGTTACATTTTGCTGCTGTAAAAATGCCATATATATGATTATGACTTAAAAGAAATGTTACTTCCTAATTTAACGGTTTGAAATTGGGCCTCTGTCTCTTTAAAAACTCCTGCTCTTTAATGAGCTCACCAGATGTGAAGTTCCACCAGGTGTTTACTAATTGCTACTGGCTAGTCTAAAGGAGCTGAGCTGGAGAAGGCTGCTCTGTGAGACGGAAGCTTGGAAACTGCGCCTCAAAGGCGGGGCTAGGTCCAACCAAGTGTTTTGTACAGCTGAATGGCTGCCATGGAGATTAAGGGATTTCTCAAACATGCATGACAGAATCAAAGCCACACTCCAGGCATGTTTGTGATTACGGAATTACATTATATAACATGATGTAAAGCACAAAAAAGTTGATTTTATATGATACTGCCCCTTTAAGTCCTTTTTTCACTCCTGGCCTCATGCCTCAATTCCCAACATAATAAAGTTCAAAATAAAATCATGCTGTCTTTTGGTTTTGTGGTTCCACATCAAGACTGTCCCTGGCTCCCATCTCGGTACCCATTAAAAAAACGGGTTAATGTTTTAGGTGTTCATGACCTGGTGGTATTCACGACAGGAAATGAATCACAGCCTTCTTGCTCTGGAGCAGGGGTCCCCAAACTCGGTCCTCAAGGGCCGGCATCCTGCACTTTTTAGTTCTTTCCCTGGTGGTAGTAACAACCTTTTCAGTATGTCAATGTTCTTTTTAGGCCTTCTAATGAGCCATCATTGGATCCAGGTGCGTTAAACCAGGGAGAGAACTAAAACATGCAGGATGCCGGCCCTCGAGGACCAACTTTGGGCTCCCCTGCTGGAGACTAGATGAATCATCTGCATTTGGTCAAATTAAAACCAGACCTGAAGAATATGTGCAATAAATTATTCTTGCTATTTCTTTGTTTTTCTGCCTTTTATAATTTTATACAATGTATTGTATTGTGTATTGTGATTTTGTTTACATCGATTGGGTAGTAAAAAATGAACAGAAGACGCTATTTTCAAAAATAGTTTTCGTTAACTATAATAACTTTGATAGACAGTTGTCCATCGAAGGAACCAAAGCTGGTCAGCTGGTAAGAATCTCATTAAATCATCCACATCTTTATCTGCATGTGTTGACTTTGAGACCCACCTGGCTCCTTGCCCTCTGACACATTGCTGGGACTGCCACCCAAAAAGCCCACAACATGCTTGGCTGCGTTCATCTCCTCCTCACTGGCTCCAACGCCTCGCCACACAAACAGGCCTTTCGGGGATTTCAGCACAAACACGTCATTGGTGTTCAGGTTGGAAGCTGAGGCCTTGACCTGAAAGGGGAGGTAAAGAAAACTTAGAACCTGTGCTACACTCCATAAATCATCATCCCTGCACACCAACTCACCTCCACGGCCCGTGTGGCACAAGATGAGCTCTGGCGGATGTGAAAGAGACGAGTGGCGGCGGCCTGTGACTGTCCGTCTTTACGAGAAGTTCCGCCACTGTGGATGATCATGGGTTTGCCCTGGAAGATGCTCATCAGGTGGGGAGGCTCTTGACCCTGAGTCACTCTCACCTGTGGATAAGAGGAACTAAGTTATTTATTTAATCCAAAGGAGAGGGCAGCAGCTTCTCCAGTTAATTGCAGTTCTTCAGGTGATAGAAGTCTGACTTTGTAACTGTCTTTATGTGACTTTGAAGGTTAAAGCCTGAGTCCATTACTACTCCCACTACATGGATTGGTAGCTAATTGCATTATTTCTTATAATCTGAGCAGAGAAATAAGAGGTGCACTGAGATGGAACCTTGGGGTACCCCTCATATGATTTATGTCTGATGAAAAATCATGTACTGGTACAAAGAAGTCCCTGTTCTTTAGGTAAAACTCAAACCAGTCATGCACTGTTTCAGTAGTATGTCATGGTACCAACAGAACCATGATATACCATGACAGGTTTCCCCACAGTTCATATTTGCATGTATGCAGATGTCAATGAACACTTTGACAAAGGTAATCAATTCAATATTCTGTTTATTTGAAATTTTTCTTCTCATGCCTGTAATTCACTGTTCATTCACTTGTTGTCGTGGTGGTTAAATGATTATCCATTACATGAAGCCAACAAGTCTTGCATCAAATGAGTCAAGACATAAAAACTCAGTAAAGTGGGTTTATGTTAGCATAACTTTAAAACTTGTTGTCACTAAGGAATTAAATTCCTCTGAGGAGGTGTTCTTTTAAAAGGCTACTGTGAAATTACAGTTAGTTAAAAATTTAAGTCACACTGCCCTCTGCTGGATATCTGCAGTAGTTATTTTTGTTTGTGTTATCAAATGAAATAACATTGAATGGATTTTTAGATTAGCATGGCACTAGAGGTCTATTTTATGTGATCCTTATCAAGTTACAACTATTTGTCAAGTTGTACCCAAAGTTGGGTGAACACATTAACAATAAAGCAAATTTCATATTTTCAGTCCTCTCATTAAATTTCAGTTTTCCAAAAAATATTTAATCATATTTTTCATTAGAAAAAAAGAGAATCTTTTTTTTCTATTTTGTATTTGTTAAGGGACTTGCAGATGCAATTTAGCTTTATCTGGTAGAGTGCATCAAACTGTGACATTTTTGTTTGAGCTGTACACTGCCCCTTTGTAAATGTAGTTTGTTATTATGATCTTCAACTTTCTGAACTAGATACCAGTTTGTTCTGTTTGCCTGCATAATCAAGAGGTGTCTGTGTGTGTCGTGTTCCAACCTGAACTGGGGATCCTCCCATTGAGTCATCCAGCCTCACTGTGAGGAAGGCTGAAGCCGCCAGTTCGTCCTGCGTGCATTTCAGCCCCTGCCTGACGGAGGAACACACACAGTCTGAGAAATTCTCCTTCTACGCGTCTCCAGCATTTCTAACTGTGTCTGTGCTCCGGTTCCTCACCAGGTGTAGATGATGTGTTGCTCCCTGCTCCCCTGTCTGTAGCTGTAGAGGATGAGGTAACAGTCTCCGCCGTAGAAGTGGCCGTGAGTAGCAGGATCCACAAGGACCTTATCCCCGCCTTCCACTCGCCAGATCTGAACACCACAGAATGTTTTTGTTCACACCAAGGTTATTATAGTTAACGAGAATGAACAGCATAACGAAAACTGACATTGAGGAAACACTTTCATTAACGGAAATAAATAAAAATAATAATCAATGGGGGAAAACTAATTGGAACTATGTTGGGCATTTATAAAACTAACTAAAACATACAGAAATTATTGAAATAAAAGTCTTTGGTTTTGTGTTTAATAATCTATCTAAAACTGAGGTGAAACTGATGCATTTTCACACACAGGCAGTTTATGTGAGCCGTCGGCAGAACTTACACTAGTGTACAAAATGACGACAGCAAAAGCTGAGAGAAAACACAAGTTAGTTGGTTGTTCAACTGTAATTAAAGACATTTTGTGAAAATTGAATCTTCTGTTCAGTATTCATTACCCAATTGATGTACACATAATTATAATAAAAATACTTTGACCTTTTGGAATTCTGCACCTTATAATTAACCAAAATATGAAAAACTAAAACTACTACCACACAAAAAAAACTAAGCTAAATCGAAACAATATTTACACTGCAAGAACACAAACTAACTTACAAATAACTTTTCAACAAGGTTATTATAGTTAACTTTTAAGTATTTTTCCTCTAGATTCTAGAATACTGTATATATTTAGAACATTTGAAATGAGACAGAACTAACTTACAAAGGACTAGTTCCATAGGCAGATTATTTAACTTATAACAACACATTTTTTTCCCATGTCTTAAGTGAAATAACCTGCCAATGGAGTCAGTACTTTTTCATCAATATTAAAGAATTATTGACTTAAAACAAGCTGGGTCATGTTGTTGTTAAAAAGTTACTTGTAAATTAGTTTTGTCTTATTCCATATGTACTAAGATATTTTCACCAAAAGCTCGACCAAAAATACTTGGTAAGATTTTATGTTTTTGCAGTGTAACTAATAAAAACAAGAAAACACACTCTAAAAACTAGTTAAACTAATGACATTAGACAAACAAAAAGTACCAGCAAAATTAAACTAAACTATCATGAAAAACCAAAAACTATCATAACCCTGTTTTTCACACAGGCTGGCGACCCGACTCTCTGTGCCAGGTTGCTTTTAGAAACACACTCCTACCTGGATCTTGCCTTTGCCGTCGTCCACCATGCCGTGCTGGGCAGCCATGGCTGTGTTTGTGTGCAAGGTGGAGGCATCAAAAGGCACTTGTTCCACTTTGGCGATGCGACCGATAGTGTAGGCCTTACTGGGTCCTGTTGTCTCATCCTTGTCCCGCCAATCGCTGAAGAACTGCTTGAACAGGGTCGTTTCTGCTCCGGCAGGAAGGACTTGAATCTGCAGGTATGACATGACTGTTAGCTTTAGCTTAGCAACACTTTGTGGGACTTTTTTGACTGGTTAGGCATGCAGGGACCTTACCTGTGTTTTATTGCTGTAACCCTTGTCTTTGATGAACTGCTGTCCTGCAGACATGGCGGCTTTACGCTCAGAAGCATTGGCCATTGGACCTGTTAGAGTTAAAAGGAGAAGGCCATCAGTTTATACTGTGGTGCAATTCTAATTTAATTAAATGCTTCTTAAATAAAATGACAGCAAGAAATACTAAAATGTAGTTTTCGTTCATGTATGGCTTTCCACTCATCATTGTCAATCATATTATTTTGGACTTTTAATATCACTTTAAGTTGTGCTCTAGAATTGTAGCAGCTCCGTTATGTTAGCTGTGATTTATTCTTTTCATAGACTTTTGTTCATAATTTGTTTTGGTTGAGGTGTTGCATGTTTGCACAACTGTCCCCTCTGGTTTTACATACAGTGCAGCTGGCAGGACTTTTGTTCTTAATTGGACACTTGTTATGACATACAAAGGTGGAAGCAAGATTTTGCTTTTCAGCTGATTAGCATCTCAAACACTCAAATGCGTGAATTTTGACCCCAAATCCCAAAAGAGTTCTAAAGGGGTCTTCTTGGATGCAGAAGAAAAGAAAAGTGAGAGGGAAGAAGTTCACACCATCTCTTTCATCGATCATAACAGACAAGGATCATATCCCCGACTCCATCGTCTCTCAGCCAGACAGAGACTTAAAGAGGAACGGCAAAAGCAAATGAGGTGGATTAGCAATGCTTGCTAACAACTGATTGTGCCGTCCAGACATGTTACTGTATTGATATTGTCCTGATCGGACAGTTATAACTGTCATACAGCAACAGTCTTCAGTCAGAAGCTTCTTTAGATTCAGTGTGAGACTGACTGCTACCAGAGATCCTTCCTTCTCACAGAATCACCATCTCTAATACTTGGATACTATGAGAAATAACCCTTTTATTGTCTTTAGCAGGACAAAAGTCTCATTGCTCAGGCACAACAGCTGAAAAAAAGAGCCATTTGCCTAATTTTGGATCAATTTTCAGAAATGTCAATTAATGTGCATTGTCCCTACCAAGTAAATTAAATTAAAATTAAATTAAATTTGCTATGTTCATCTTTCTGATTGACTGTCAGTCAAATTTATCATGCAGATTTTGCTCCTCAATCTAATGTATCGAGCTTGAAGATCAAAGAACATTAATGAGGTGTTTTGGCCAATGATGGATGGATTTAAACCCATGAGTGTCACTTTAATAATTTTTCTGCTACATCATCAAGATATGAACACTTTCAGTACCCTTCCAAACAAAGATGTTCCTGTCCACCCCATTGTCCAGGATGTAGCACTCCTCAGGGGACAACATGGCCTGTTTGAAGGGACTGGACGGAGCCACAGCCGTCACCTTCATGGAGCCAGAGGCATCTGAGATCTGAAGAGCAACAGCACACTGTCACTTTAAAGTGCATTGAATATGCAAACATGAAATCTGTGGTTTGTGGACTGCAGTAGAGTAAAACAGCTTTGTTTTAGGAGGTCCCATGCAGTTATTAGACTTTACAGACAGTTTAATATTTACCATGTAGAGGGCGCCCTTCTTCCTGTTGGAGGTGTCCACCTGGTCATCATCCGGAGTGCTGGGAGCAATGGTGGGTTTGGATCCGAGAGCCTGAACAAACAAGCTGAAAAGTCAGTCACTGTGATTTTGTCTCCATCAGGAAATCAGTAGAATGGCAGCAGTTTGATTGGTTGATGTGAGGTCCCTCTGACTTCAGCCAGATCAAAACTAAACTTAAGAAAAAGGATCAATCTCAAACTTCCCCCCGTCCTTGGGTTCATTATTCCTCTGCAATGTAAAGGAAGTGTTTATGATGTCACCGTGGCACAGAACTGGCACAGAGACAAAGAGCATCTTTGTGTCCACCCGTTCCCACGCCGACCAACATTAATTCCACAGAACGATCCTGTTTGAGGGTCACGCTCGATGTGGTTCATCAGGTAAAATGGGGTAAAAAAAAAAAAAAAGAGGAATGTGAGAATATTTCACCTCTATGATGTCAGAGGGCTCGCCTCCCTCCTCCACCATGTGCACCTTGGCTCGGCCGTTTCTCTCATTGTCTCTGATGTCGATGGCCACCTGGGAGGCCTTGAGCCGCTCGAAACGGTTACACTCACTGCCGCACCACTGATACACATCCTGCAGGACGGGGAGAAAAAGAGAGGAAAAGGACGTTTGAACCCTCAACTGTCTGGAAAGACAAGAAGACAGGAGCATCACCTGCAGCATCATTTCTGACTTTAGGAGTCAAAAGACCTTCTGGGTGTAGAGTAACAGGCCGTCACCCTCCGTCCAATTTTTCACTAATTCCAAATTATATAATCCAATCAGATTTTATTTGCATAGCACATTTCAGCAACGAAGCAGTTTGAAGTGCATCATATAAACACAAATATTATCAATTGAAACATTACATTACATTTATTCAACACCAGATACAGTGTGTTGCAAAACAGTTTATGCCCTGTAGTGGAAAATATTAAGATTACCACATGATTATAAGTAAAACAATGCCTAACAGTATAATGATTCTTGTGTAATGCACATCCTCATGAAAATGTCTTCTGACGCCATTTCTCTCACCTTGAGAAATGGCGTCAGAAGACATTCTCTATTAAATTGTTTCTACCTTCCACCCTCATGATGTGCTTGACTCCTCTAGTGAAAGAAGATACTTGTGCTTCCAATCTGTTCTGTAACCAAGTATTTTGTCAAACTATGTGAATGGAGTGAAACCCTCCCTATAAAACTGTATGCTGTGTTCTGATCCAGGCTCTTTGTCCTGACTGTGTTCAGTGAGCAGAGACTTCAAACGCTGTAAAGCCTTTGAATACATACTGATAAAAATGTATTCTTTCTCTGGCTCTTTGGATTTTGAAACAGTTTTTCCTCACTCTTTGTTAAAGAAAACTTTACACAACAGTTTGGCATCACAAACAGGATCCAGCGAGTTGGAGAGATGGAGGGCGACGGGAGATCAGATGCATTAGCCTGAAGAGTTTGACTTCAGTCCACATCCACGTCAAACGAGGGGAGTCTGAGGTCTCGTCCCCACGACTGCCTACTGACCGGATCCAACAGAACCTTAACAGTGAGGACTGTTTCAATTGGGTTTTGTTGTTTGTTTGTTTTGTTTTTTATTTATGTCTTTCTTCTGGGACAGGCTCAGACTGCTGCTGAACCAAGGTTAATACTAAGCAGGGAGTAAGGATAATTATCTAAAGAGTAGATTCTGGGTATTTTTTGTCTTTTTCCACATTTAAGGGAAGAAAGTAACTATCTAAAAGTTGGATACTGGCTACTTTTAATCTTTTTTCACTTTTAAGTAAAGAAAGTAGCTATCTAGAAGGCAGATAGTGGGTGTTTTTAGTCTTCTTTCACCTCCAAGAGAGAAAGTAACTATCTAAGGGAAGATAGTGGGTGGTTTTTAGCATTTCTACACCTTTAAAGAAAGAAAGCCAGTGGAGAGACGTCTCACTGAAAAAATACAAACGCATGCCCCTTTTACTCTTAACGATTGTTATAAAAAGTATAAAAAGTATTGATCAGTGATAATAAAAAAATTGGCTTGTTGGCTTTTTTTTGGACAAAATTTTTGAACAAAAAAGAATTTACAAAATAATTTAGCAAAACGTACTGTATTGTCAAAGTGAAAAAAGATGTTTACTAAATGATGACAATTAAATAAAAATATTTAACATAAAGTAAGTGATAGCATAAATATACATTCACCTTTACAGTGATTGACCTCATTCAACAGAGGTCCAGCAAACTAGTGCTATTCATCTCACAGTGAGTGAATGGAGATCACCTGAGTGCATTGTGTATGGAAGGTCCATTCACTGATTCCTCTGCATCCCTGGTTACCACTACAGCATGAAGACTAAACAACTCTCCAACTAATCACAGAAAAGGTCTAAGTCAGGGGATGGATATAAAAAATCTCTAAGACCCTTCACTTTCACTCTAATTTATTTATTTATTTTTTTTAAAACACCAGTAGAATTAAAATGATAGTCATAAAACTTTATACTCTGAACAAATTAAGAAGTTATCATTTATCTGGCTGGACATTCAGAAGCATCATCAGGAGTCTCACCTTTCCCAGGTCGATGATGAAGCAGTCTCCCTTGTTGAAGCTGGACCAGGACATTTCCACCTCTGTTGCTCTGATGGCTCTGCGGCCCTTTACGTGCAGCAGGCGCTTCACGTTCATGTCGTTGGTCACCACGTGCTTGAAGCCTGAAGCCACACCCCCTTTCTGCAGAAGAAAGTCACAGCTGAATGTTGGGGAGCATTCCAAACTCATCACATGGTCCAGGAAACATGTCGAGAATTCTTTCAAATGAAATCAAGTTTGTTTGTAGAGCAAACGTCAGCAACGAGGCAGTTCAAAGAGCTTTACGCCATCAAGTAACCGTTTTGTCAAATGTCATCATCAAAATCATCAAGCAAATATCATGCATTGTTTCAGTTTCGACCACAGAACAGAGCACACTTGATTAAAAATGATCGAATAAATAAACAATTTATTAGAACAGGAGCCACATCGACCATTCAGAGCACTTTACACTCAGTCACATGGTTCTGATCTGTAGATGTTTGGACTTTTAGATTCGAGTATTTTCTGTTTTGATCATTTCACTCTCGTTTGTTTTCTCATTTTAGTTTATTTCTTGTGTTAGTTCAGTTTGTGTTTCGTCTCTATTTTTCTTCTTTACCTTGCTCCCAGCTGACCATCCTGCTCCCTGTCCCAGCTGTTCATCATTCCTTCACTTTCCCACACCTGCTTCACTCCTCTGTTATATCCACTCTTTCCTCAGTACATTTAAGCTCCCTGGTTACATTATATTCTCTGTTGGCTCCTTCTGCTGCTTTTCATTAACATAGGACTTTTTTTTTACCCTTCAGAATAAATGTAACCAAATTAAAAGCTGGATTTTATCCATTTTTCTCTCTGATCTCTCTCTGATCTCTCCATCTAATTAATGAAACTGTTCAACAGGGTTGAAGATTTTCTGAAACTGGAGAAAAATGACAGAATGTCTGTTTCAGATCAAAAAAGACAGTAATATACTATAAACTGCACCGACTGCAGTTTTCTGGCTGATCACTGATCTGCCGATTCTGATTTTTGCCAATTTCAATTTTCTTTTTAAATAACTGACACTGTCAGGTATTGTAAGGTCACAATACACCTTCAGTGATCCAGTCTTATTTTATCGAAAGACATTAAACTATACCTGTGAAACAGTACAAAGTTGGCTTAGCTGCACACGAGGCAGATAAATTAACTTATAACATGGGGAACATTTCTTCTTATAAGTGAAATAGTCTGGAATCTTTTAAAATCAATATTAAGAAATGGTTGAGCTCCTACCTGTAGCTCAAAAGTTACTTGTTAGTTAGTTTTGTAGCATATCAAAACTGGTTTTTAGAAAACATGTTCATGAGAACAACAACAAAGGGAAGCATGCAGCTCATTGGCTGGTTCAGTGGAGCCGTCTGTAGCATGAGTCAGACCTTCAACCATAGACGGGTCACTAAATTCAGAGGAATTCGCTGTTTGAACCTCCAAATGAACACCAGATTTAGGCTGTTCTTCCCGCTGCGTGGTTGTTAAAAGTTTCCACGGTAACAATGCAGCCCCTGTTGTTTCCCAACAATGGAGTTGCCAGCCCTGGAAAAGCTGATGAAGTTTGGTTCTGTTGCTTCACTGTGAAAGGGCGTCTGGACCAACATGTGCAGCGAAGTTTCCAACCTTCAACTAAAGTAGTAAACAAGAATTTGAGCTAATTGCATTCAGCTAAGGCCAAGCTTGTAGGCGTGGTTTGTTTGCATGTTTGTGTGTGCGTGCGGGCGCGGGCGTGTCTGTGTGTGTGAACTAGGTTTCTATATCCTTATGGGAACCTATTTCTGTCTACAATGTCAGGTTGTGGGGACCACTGCTCCTTGTGGGGACATTTTTCTTGATCCCCAGGAGGAGAAATGCAGTTTTTGGGTTAGGAGTCAGGTATGTGATGGACAGGGTTAGGGTCACGGTTAACCTGTAGAAAATGAATGGAGGTCAATGTAAAGTCCCCACAAGACATGAAAACATGACTGTGTGTGCATGTGTGTCTAAATGAGAAACATGTGGCTGGTAAAAGTGGTTTGGCTTTGTGCTTCAGATGTCCCCCTTTGAACTATCTGGTTGGGTGAGTTAAAGCCAATCAAAATCAGACACACCCGAAGCTGAAGTGGCTCTCAGCAGAACGTGTAGCGTGTTCTCCGAATTTCTAATCATAACCTCCACTGTGCCAAAGTTCAGAAGACATAGCAATCATTAAACAGGGTAATTATGTGTAGGTCAACTGATCATAGCTTCTTCTTCTTCTTCTTTCCATTAGTCATTCTGACTCTCACAGAGTATGTGAATTTAGTTCCCTTTTATTTAAACTGGTAAAACTTTAACTAGAAGCAGTAAAAAGATCAAAACAAAAAGAGATTTACTTCATCATTCAGTCATCAACTCAGTGCTGAAGTTTTGTTTTATTATAGAACATAAATTTTTGTCCCTGATGATCTGCATGTTGCCGGGATGATGGGTCATGAACTGACCGCTATCATCAGCGTAGAGACACACATGAAGCTAAACAGGCTAAAAATGTTCCAAAAATGTTCCATTCTTTTAGTAGATAATCGTTAATTAGCAATAAATCACCTGAAGTGACATTAGTGTTGCTTTATGATGTGTGCGTAACATTGAAACATGCATTGTGTGATAAAAATAAAAAATGACTGCCACTTGTCAGCTTCCTGGCCATTTCTACACATCATCACATTACATCCACGAACTTCACGGGGATTTTATGTGATCGACCAACACAAAGAAGCACATGTTAAATAATTGGAAGAAAAATGATGCATAGTTTAACGAATAAAAAGATGAAATGTCTGGCATGCATTTGTATTTAAGTTCTCCTAAGTTCTTTTCTTAACAAAAGATGGCAGAGATTTTGCCTCTGCTGGACGTTTGTGAGAAACCGGAATTGTAATGATTATAAGAGGGCAAATTTTCAACATTAATTCCAAATGTGAAGACATGCATATATAGAAAAATAGTTAAAACATCTATTTAAGGCAAATAAACAGGATTGCAAAATTATTTTAATAAAGGTTGCATCTCAACATATTTGATTTTCACTCAACTGTTTCAGGATTTTGCTTTATTCCACAACAGGAAATGTTCCAACCTTTTGATAACGGATGTGTGTAAAAAGGTAAGCAATGAAGAAAGTTATTGATTGCATTTGATTAACAGCTGAAACGATCAAAAACAAAGGAAAGGTGAAAACAATGTTGAAAAGAACACGAACATGTTTTATATTATCGGGTTAAAATACATATCAACCAGATAATATTGTGCCTTGTCAGAGAGCGAAGCTCACCTGGTACTTGATTCCTGACTTAAAGTATCCCAGGAAGGTGTTGGACTCGCAGTTCTGCACCTCCCTGTACTGGACTGGCCCACCGCCCAGGAAGTCGTCCAGCTGCGTGGCAAAGATGGCCACCGCTCCACTCTCATCCTGCGAGCATTCGTCGCCTGCAGAGGACAGAGACAGCAGCTCTCTGTGTTTCAGAAGGACTGAGCTTCTTTCAGAGCAAACAGCTGCTCTCAGGTTGGTTTACTCACATTAACCAAACACACATATCCTGAATGACACATTGCTTTATTTCCACCTTACCAGACTTTATTTGTATTTCTGTGGTTTAAAGACATTTTCCTGCTGCATGACACACAGCGGTTTCAGTTTTTGGGTGTCTGTTCTTGTTTTGCAGCTGAAGCACTCAGGGAACAACTGACTCCAGGTTTAAGTTGGGAACGTTCAGAGAAGTTAAACCTGACTGGCTGCGCTGGGGGCGGAAAATGAAAACCACAGAGAAGAGAAAATGCAAATGGAATTTCACAAGCAGCTCTGACTTTCCGGGTCGAATTTTTCAGCTTGCCATACAAAGAGAATGTTTCAGCCTCCGATTTCAAAATAAAAGGAACTTGCTATTCCATCTTGTTTTGGTTGTTTTGCATGTAAGCACTGTGTTGCATGCATGCACAGTAACTGCATCAGCTTTGGAGGAAGTGAAATTTTGAATTATCATAGCAAGTCATTAAAAAGCACTGTAATACATAAACTGGGACAGATCGATGCAAAGTTGTGCATTGGTCTAAAGTAAAAGTAAGAAAAAGAACCCATGGTGTTACATTTCTTTTAAGTGTGGTGTGCATTTGTATGCAATCCCCCTGAATCAGTCCTCTGCAGAACTATTTCTGTGGTTTAAATATTAAAGTTTCTGCCTATTATTCTTTGGAAATTTCAGACATAATCACCATCCCAAAATATTGGCCTATGCCATTTTTGGACAAAAAAAGGAACAAAACAAAAAAACGTCTGGAAAAAGATGACTTGGGCCATTAATTTAAGAAGGTGACGTCATGCCACCAAATCCCAAATGGATTCATGCCTGGACTTTGACTGGGCCACTCTGACACTTTAATATGTCTTCATCTAAGCCTTTCCATTAAAGCTCTGGCTGTATGTTTAGGATCATTGTCCTGTTTGTCTTTTCTTCCGCTTTTAATTACTCCTAATAAAACACTTTGAAGTTTTTAGAAGACAAATTTTGAAAATGTTCAAATGGCTATGAATAATTTCGTTAGTCAATGTCAAGAAATAAACCCGGTGCATTAGAAAATGAATAGTGAAATCATAAAATCTACAGTCAGGGCAGACTTAGAATACGTTTAGTCCTGCAGGAGATCTCTCAGCTGCCTTGGGGTTTTATGTGTGTTTTATGTGTGTGTTGCAGTCTCACCCAGCCACATGTGTATGTTGTAGGACGGTGCTGAGGTGGTGAAGAGCAGCAGGTATGCGTCCCCGGTGTAGAAGCTGCCATACAGCGCTTTGGGGACGGGCTTGAGGTCCATGTTCTCGATGCGCCACACCTGCAGCCCCGGACCCTTCCCAGCGTTTTCAAACTCCTTGTGGGAAACCATGATGGCTCTGAGGGGAGAGATGGGGAAAACATGGAGACACAGGAGAGACTAAAGTTCAAGCTGATTTAGCCTGGAAAGAATTTGCAGAACATAGATGTTTGTGAACCTAAAGGCAGGATAGATGGTAAAGAGTCAGAAAACTCACAGCCAGCATAAGCACACATTGACAAGTAGGTTCTATTTTAGCATCGGCATCATGACGTGTTTCCTGAGCAGCGCTCAGAAACAGGGGATGCAGTGAAGAACAGAGAGAGCGGAACCTGATGGTTATCAGTTACTAACTTGTGATCTATTGTCTTATTTGAATATTTGGTGCTTTTACCAAACTAGATAAGTCATTTCTGAAAACCTCACTTATCCCCACTGCTGCCTTAAAGACTATAGAGGCATCAAGAGTGTTAGCCAATGAGAAACTTTGGTCACTTTAGAAAAAATAATAACATTTGATTAAACTTTCAATGTTTTTCTCCTGTGTCTCTCGTGGTCTTTGTCTCTCCGTGCCAGAAGTGGCGTGTGCAGGATGGTGCATGACTCAGACACACCCTGGTTACCCACTGATTCCATCAAGTCAACTGTGCAAGAGGAGGAGCAACTCATTTCTCACTCCTGTTTGGTAAAATAAATCTGCACTGTCACTGCCGGGCAACCAGATCCACCACATTAAGATACCAGGACGAAAAACCCCAAAAAACATTGAATTAAACTTTTAGATAAGATGGACCATTTTGTACATTTCACAGAATTTTTTGAGTCTTTTTCTTTTTCTGTGTCATCTCTTATATTCCAGTAAACTGATGCTATTGTCCATTTTACAGGCCAGAATAAATAGGACTGAGTCAAACCTCATGGTAACAGTAAGTAGATCCAACATTAAAATATGTATCAGTCCTGATATTGACAAAATTCTAGATTAGGTATCAGTGATAATGTGACTGATCAATTAGGACAGATCTATTCAGTTTAATTGCCTTATTATTTATTTTACATCATATTTTGAATTTCTGATTGCGCTATCTGAACCATTTGGAAGGTTTGTTGCACTTTATTTCTGCATGTTTGACCAAAATAGCCAACTTATTAGTTTTGTCAGTTTCAGTGTTTTTAGTATTTTTTTACATTTTGCTCTTTTACTCCTAAATGCACCGACTGAACAAATGAAAGTTTGTTTTATACGTTTAACTGAGCTTGTGAAACTGCTGGTGTTCTTAAGTCTTCTGTACTGACGCAGAGTTATAGCAGCTGTTATTTTGTATCGGATCGGTATCGGCCCATATTAATCCTCAGGTATTGTTATCTTAATTAAAAGTGAAAAAAGTGAATCAGTGCGTCCCTAATAATGAGAAAAGGCATCAGTCGGGTATTAAGAACAAAGAAAAACAACATTAGCGTGCATTAGAAGTGAGCTGCTAACGTTCTTTGGTCACAACCTGGAAGTGAAACTTGACTTATTGTATCTTGGCCACGTCGCCATTAGCCCGACACTTTGCTCACATTTGAGGATGTTGTGGCTTTTTGAAGAAAACACATGACAATGACTTTTGTGTAAAAATGCTACACATTTGGTCACGTACTGCTGAGGTGAACTAGCACAGGCCACACCTACAGGGTATGAAAAAGGAATAATGATAAAAGATGCCCCCCCCTCTCCCCAAAAAAGTTTTGGAACCCCATATTGGAGCCAGTGGGTCTCTGAGGTAGCGGTGAAAACCCAAAATGTGACCCATATCAAAGTCCATCAAGTGCCGGTTAGTGTTGTCTGCTGACTGATAATACTGCTGGGACTGTCGGATGTTCCAGTTACTGCCTGCATCGCTGCTTATAGCCCAGTGAGGCTTATATATGTACTTTTCCTTTTTTTTTTTTATTTTTTTTTTTTTAAAACACTTTATAGGTGGGGCTTATAGTGAGGTGCGCTCTATAGTCCGGAAAATATGGTAGGTGTTCAAAATTCAAAGTCATATTTTCACCAGACTAAATATTTAATTCACATCATGAATATTTAGTTCCCTCTATTTATCTCCAATTTAAACATTTAGTTTACTAAACATATGGGTAATCAGAAAGCTAAATATTTAAGCCCAAGCTTAAATATTGGACTTAAATATTAGTTTGGAAAATAAATATTTAGTTTGGAATGAAATATTGCTAACAAACTAAATACTTAATTTCGAGCTCAATATTAAACATTTAATATTTGCAAACTAAATATTTAGGGTTTGTTTTACTAAATCTTTAATTTACAAACTAAATATTTAGTTTGTGAATTAAATATTTAGTTTGGTGAAAATGCTAAATAAATCAGAAACCTTGCTTTTATTTTTAATTTTTTATCATAGAAGAGTGCTCCATCTGTACTATTGTAAAGTGTAATTAAATAAACACCTAAAATTGTAAAAAGTATCTCTTCCTGTTTTGATTCCGGGCCAAAAGCTATAACCCTGATAAATCCACATCTATAAAGCCATCAACAGATATGTAATCAGTATCTGTGCTCAAACAAACAGGCTAATCACCCTGTAGCCATGGTGACGAGACTGGCCGACCTTTTAAAGTCACATCAGTTTTTAAGCAGCTCTTAGTATTACCATCAGACTGAATGGGGCCCACAGGTCGATGAACATTTAAGACAACAAGAATACATTTCTTGAGTTGACTAGTTCATCCCGTCAGATATTATTTATTCTAAGTAGATTACTGCAGAATCTGAACGCGTTAAAGTGAAAATAGTCCATTACTCGTTGAGATTGCTTTGCAAGCAAAGTGGGTATGAAACATAAACCTCAAGTACAAATAAGAAAAGATGAATTCACACAAGCAGAATTAGAATCAAATAAAGACTGATTTAAAAACAAACCATCAAATTATACCATTTCAAATGTTGCATTTGCATGTAAACCATGCCAGTTCTTAATTTTACATTTCAAATTTCAATGAATAAATCTTTTTAAATTGTTTTGCATCTCCATTTTTGAAAAACATAACAGGAAAAAAAAAAGTGCTGAGATATTTCCTGTGTCATTCAGGAGCTCTCGGACGCCCCCCGGTGGCCTGGAGGCTTCCTGTAGCGTATTCCTCCGGCCGGCTCTGTTAAGCATCACTAAGTCTGGGACTCTTAATAAATAAAAACTGAAAAGTGAGTGTCGGCGCTCACTTTTCAGAGATTATACCGACTGCCTTTTCCAGATTACACATCTGCGGGATTCCAGCTGCTGAGAGCCTGACTCCTTCTGCTCCAGCCTGCAGGGCTGCATGATGTGCGCCATGCTCAGCAGAAAAACACACATGTCACCACCTTCAGGACTGTTATTACAGAGGAGCGTGCTCAGCTGAGGGTCAGCTCTTCCAGCTCAGGTTTCAGAGAGGAAAGCGGACTTCCTGGAAGATCGATCAGCGCGGCCATCTCCGCTGCAGCGGACTAATGCACTTTACCAACAGTCACTGCAGCAACACTGAGGGGCCATGGAGCCGAGAGCATGCATGAGCTTTACTCATTCATCCTTAATCTCGGACTTCATTTATTATTTTTTAATATGAAATATGCATTACAAATGAAAACAGACTCCAGTTTCCACTGCATTTTTTTTTTCTTTTCTTTCTTTCAAGAACTTTGCGCACTTTAACCGTATTTTGCACTCTATTTGACTTACTGCGGATATTACCAATCATAAAGACAACATCAAGATATGCACCAATAACTGACCCCAACCTCTACATCCTCCTTCTGCTCTCACACTGCGATGGTCCCAGCAATCCCAGAACCCCCCCCCCCAAAAAAAAGAAAACACACACACGCACACGCACACACAGACATCTGGAAAATCTCGCAGTAATCCTGTGAGTCCCGCACAAGCAAAGAGTCCAAAGGAAGCAGCAGGGAAAAAGTCCGAACTGTGGAAGTAATCACCAGAATCATTCTGTAACAAGAACTGAACCGAGAGTTCAGAACCCAAAGCAAAACGATTCACTCACTGTTGTTTTTTTAGGATGAATCACACAGGCAGAGGCAGACAGAGGAGCAGAAGAGCCGCTGGAGGTTGGAGATGAAGGAGTGGGGCGTCTCAGGACGATCTTTGTGTTTTACTGTGAAGTTAAAAAAAAAAAAAGACGAGGAGGAGGAGGAGGAGGAGGAAGGCGCACGATTGGTCCGCAGCAGCAGCATTAGTAGAGGTAATCCTGTCACTCTGCGCTGTTTAGAAACTACTTCAGCTTTTCAATGTCAGTCAATGGAATGAAACAAATCACTTTCACCCCGAGTTAATCTCTATTATATTCTGTCATTCTGAGTGAAAAGTTTAAAATAGCAAATCATTATCATTTGGTCAGTACGGAGCCCTGCAGGGGACATGGGAATATTTTTTTCTTTTGCGTTCCCTGGCAGTAATCTACTGATCAGTTATGCGTCATAATTGAATGCTGTAAGCCTTTCTTACGGTGGCCGCCGTTCTTTCTGCTTTAATATAAGGTTATGTGAGGTTTTTCCATTAATGTTAATATCTCTTTGTGAAATATCTGAAGTTTTATATCTTTTTCTTCAGGATAGAAAGGCACCAAAAACCTATGATATAAACAGAAACTTTCCGTAAGTAGGAAAGAAATAAAAATGCTTCATAATTTTGACTATTTCTGGGTTATTATCGCGGGGTAATAAATCATCTGACAGTTTTAATTGTGTTACTGTTGTGTTTGTAGTCTGAATGGTTTAACACCTGGGTGATGGGCGTGTCGATGTGGTCGTGACGTCATCAAGTATGAAAGGTGAAGGTTACTGGCTGCTGGCTTTGTGTGTGTGAGGAAGAGGGTGAGCTGGCTGGTCAGTCCTTGCAAAGATTGGAGCCTGATAATCAAAATGGAATAAATCAATAATTGTGACAGAACAAAGAAATGGTTTGGAGTTGATTGATACACAGACAGATGAGATTCCCCGAGTTAACCCAGTGCGGCCCTCTACCACCATTAGTTTGCCGTGTTTTATTATTATTATTAAGTCGTTGGCGTAAAAAACTGATTGAAAATCGATTTATTCGCTGCTTGTTTATGTCTGTTAAAGTTGAGATGGAATTAAACATGAAAACAGCCTTTAAACCATTCAGACAACCAGACAACAGAGACACAATCAAAACTGTCAGATGACAAACTGTGTGCCTGTCTATGAACTCCAGCTTCCTCCCATGGTCCAGAATCAGACATGTTCGGTTGACTGGTTGCTTTGTTGTTGTGTATGCAGGTGTGTGTGTGTGTGTGTGTGTGTGTGTGTGTGTGTGTGTGTGTGTGTGTGTGTGTGTGTGTGTGGACCACCGAGGAAAAGCACTTGCCAAGAAAGTGACACATCGTTTTTCAATATGGTCAACATATTTTTGTTTTAGAGGTTTTTTAACGACAAAAAAAAGAACTGTCAATAAAAGGCGACTAATGCTTAAAAAAAATTCAGGAATAAAAGGAAGTACAGGGATGTGTGTGTGTGCATCAGATTTCATATACACAGATTATCTGTCTGATATTATACAGTTTCAACAAATATGTAAAACAATCTTTTTGATAAAGTTACATACTGCATCATTCCTTCAATCATGACTTCAATATTTCTGTTCTAATAACGGTGCAGTATTTTTATATTCTAATCTGTTACACTATATTTTTATTACTAATATTGTTGTGATTGTTAATCTTTGACATATTTTTTGTGAATTTAATTATGCTGTTAGACTTGAATTTCCCTCCAGTAAGACAATAAAGTCTATTTTCATTCTATTCCAGACTAAAGCAGACATGCAAATTAAGCTTTTCAGATTTTCATTTGGAAACTATTTTAAAAACCGTGCATCATTTTTGCTTTCACTATAAATGACACACTGCTTCGTTTTGGTCTATCATGTCAAATCCCAACACTGATATTTGTGGCTCTGCTGTGAAGAAATGTGGAAACAGAACTTCCTCCTAGATGACCTCACTTTGTGGAGCCAGTTCTAATGTTCTGGGTAATTAATTCAACTTCCCGGAGGTAAGTTAGGTGTGTGTGTGTTTCCAGGAATCGCACAATATAGAGGTGAAAAAAGTACAATGAACAGAAGGTGTTTCAGTTTGAGTTCTTGTTATGTTAATATAACAGATCAGGACTGCAGGAGGCTCCATAGAAATAAAAACCTACAGAAACTCTAAATACATGAGACCACTAATCTATTTTATTCCCCTTTGTGATTGAAAAAGTATTTTTTTGAATAGAAGCATCATTTCTCTGAACAAAAAAACAAAAGAAGCAGTGGACACCCACCCCAGTCCAGCAGGAAAAAGACTAAAACGTTGCTTTTAGCGCGTTATAAACAGACAAAGTAGTTAACAGGTGCTTGGTTTTGTCAGGGAGCGAGTCAGAACCGGCAGAGCGGAGCCGCGTGTGTGTGTGTACTCATCACTCAGTTTAATCCGGCAGGCTGGAACCGGTCGACTCACAATCTGTTTGCTAAGCTCTCTCTGCTTTTACGTGTTTACTCATGTCAGACGCAACGTTGCTACAGTCAAAATAATGAAAACTGAAATTGAGAAAAACATTTTGGTAAACTGTAATAAATAAACACTGCAAGTGATGGGGAAAAAAACTTCAACTAACTGGAAGTATGTCATACATTTATAAAATTAACTTAAACATACTGAAGCTGCAAATAAAATAGCCTTCATTTTTGTGTTTATATATATATATATATAGGCAAATTGGAACTCCATACTCCAAAGTGTCAGCAGTAAAAGCTGTGATAAAACGTCATAATTGAATATATTGGGGTTTTTTTTGTGTTTTTGTTGAAAAATTGCATCTTCTGCTGAGTATTCATTCCAGGGGTGTCAAACGAGGGTTGGTGTCCTGCAGCGTTTAGATGTGCCTCTGCTGCACCTCCTTAGCAGAATAATGAGGTCAGTAGCAGGACTCTGGAGATCTGATCTACACAAGCAGGAGGTGATTAAACCATTTCATTCCAGTGTTTTGTACCTGTGGCACATCTATAAACTGCAGGACACTTGGCCCTCGAGGACTGGAGTTTGACACCGGTGCATCCATGTATATACAATCACAATACAATTGTTTGATTTTTGTGAATTCTGCACCTAGAAATTAACCAGAGGATGAAAAAACAAAAACTTTGGTTAGTTAAAAGTTAAAACTAAATGGAAACTAAACAATGTTTAATTAATAAAATGAAAGCAGTGGTGTCCGGCGTTCCGGTTCGCTCCCTGGTGGTTCAACGACCTCAGCAGGTCAATGTTCTTCTCAGGCCTTCAACAAGCCATCATCTGATCCAGGTCCGTTAAACCAGGGAAAGAACTAAAACATGCAGGATGCCGGCCCTCCAGGACCCACTTTGGGCTCCCCTGGATTAAAACTAACTGAATTAGTCAAGCATGTGATGTGGAGCTCTTCGGTTTCACTGTGATAAGTTATGTTGCTGATGGTGATAGAGTGTGGATGCCTTCACAGATCCCTTCGTCATGTTAGACGGGAGGAGAAACATGCAGATTCAGGTTCATGGAAGGAGCAAAGCTTGGACAGTTATGGGGAAAATGTAGGACGTCCTATGAAAGCCTGTGAAAGAGTTATGTTAGTGCCGTAGACAAACAGATGTTTAAATGTAAGTAATATATACACTAACAACAAAAACTAGAGAAAACACTTCACATTTTTGTATTTATATTGCAAACTAAATATTTTACTCCAAACTAAATATTCAGTTTCCAAGCTAAACATTTAGCTTACTAATTAAATATTTAATGTGAAACTGACATTTATAAATGAAAGAATGACATGGTGAAAATCTGAACCACCATTTTTTTCCTCTTATTAGTTAAGCATATTGATTAATTAGATTTTTAATCGATTGACTATTAAATTCACACAAGTAGTCAAGTTATTCACACCTTTAATGGAGGATTTTAAATAAGACTGTATATATATATATATATATATATATATATATATAATAACACAATTTAGAACATAATTTTAAAATTTAAAGGGGCAGTATTACGTAAGATTGACTTTTTGAGCTTTAAATGCATATTTTGTTTACAAAAAATGAAGAATCCACTTCACTGAACCTCACTGAAAACCTCGTGGTTATTCCACCCAATATTAATGTCTCAACTCGTCCTGAGTTAAACGTTAGCATTGTTGTTTCTAAATGAATATGAACTTGTTTTCTTTGCACTATTTGAGGTCTGAATGCGCTGCGTCTTTTTTTGTTGCTTTGACCGTTTCTCATTTTCTGCAAATAAATAATATTTGCTTGGAATTTCGGAGACATGTTGTCAGTAGTTCATAAAATGAAAGAACTATGTTGGTTTTACTCAAACATATACCTATAAAAAGTCATATCAGAGAAACTGATCATTTTAGGTGATATATATGTATATATATATACATACAGATATACGTATGTAGAGTACATACACATATGTATATGTTACATATACCACTAACTTTAAAAGTTAGCTAAAAGTTAAAAGTTGACCCCACTCAGTGACATATTCACATCATGAGTGTGAGTTTCATGGCAGCTTACAGTAGAACCAGAGCTCAGCTGCAGCTCAGACGGTTGTTATGTCTGCAGCAGTCCAGCCTGCAGCCTGCAGCCGAACACAGCCGTCATACCCAGGAGGGCAGGTGGGGGGAAGGAGGGCATGAGCTGTAACCTGGTGCATGTGGAGTAGCTGTGGAGTGAGATAACGCTGTCCTTTCACAGCACACACCGCTGATAATGGTGTTTAACGACGTTGAGGCAAACCTCAGGGCTTTGCCTGGTAAAGCAACACGTTGATGCCGATCTTCATGCAAATCCAGCTAAAAGAATCTGCGGCATGGATTCTGTTACCTGTACAGAGTGACCATATAGTTCTTCTTCATGAATATTAGAGACAGTTTATTACTGGGAACGCCACAAATGAATCTGTCAGGGTGTAATACACAGACCAGTGAAGAAACTCCGTACGTTATAAAGCTGCAGCTGGAAGGTTGCTCCTTTAAAGTTTGTCTTTTGTTGGATAACAGAAGTTATTGGAGCTGCACAGCCCACAGAGCTAACATCCTGATTCTGCCATGAGCAAACAATGAGCATTACTGCTTTATTATCCAATGTCCTGTGCAATCTGTTAGAGTCAAATTGAAAAACTGTGACCTTATGAGTTTCCTTCTCCGGTTAACTCGTGCCAGACACACTTTTCAGCGCTGCTGCAGAGCGCCGGAGCCGATGTGGTTAACCCTGGCACTCAACCCACACTCTGGCTCCTCTGCAGCAGCTCTCATCTGACCTGGTGCAACTGCATTCAGATCGTCTCCTTGCAAATCCACTGATTCACTTCAGTTTCTTCTGAAGCAAGGACTCAACGGCTTCATTTGACGGAAATGACAACACATTTCAAATTTCACAAACCTTATTGAAGAAGCAATGCTACGCATCTTTGCTTTCTGACAGGGGTTTCCTGTTTTCACTGTTAGCAATGATATCATTTCATCACTTATGTTACTGTACAGCCTTTTTCTCAATTTCTGTTTTCACATTTTCTATTCAAGTCAATCCAGGTAAAGAAAAGTACAACTATGTTACAAGTACAAGGTAATAATCATCTTGTACATTTAAACTCAAACACGTCCACAAATGATGATGTTGCTGTAAAGAGATGTAAATTGTTGGAACTGCAGTCCACCAATATTTCTATGAGGAAACAATGAGATCAGTGAGGACATATGGAGATGGAGCTTTTTCATGTGCATTTGGATATTCGTTTGAAGTTTGTATATTTAATATAATTATCAACATTCTAAACTAAAATGGGGAGGAGCCAGAAACTGTGCTTTGAGATACCCCTTGTTTATTTTTCTAAATGAATCGGTAGGTTGGCAGCCATGTTGGAAATCCAGGTCTTGGGAGGTGAGGTTCCCCCATCTTAGTAAATTGTCTGTAAATACATCTGACTTTGGGGAACTTTGCAGTTCAGTTTTTTTGGAAATTTTGTCTTCCAAGTAACAAGTAGGACACAAAAAGGCGCCAAGGCTGAGCAAGAGGAGGCAATCTAAGGTGCAATCCTCAGTCCAAGTTCTTTGCAAAGGCCTCATGGCTGTTGGTGGAAGTTTTGCATACATTTTTATTTGCAAATCTGTACAAAGATTTAGACATGGCTGAACTGGAATTTGAGGCCTGGACTGGTCAGGAATCTCCAGCTTGTTAAGACGGAGATCAGAGCTGAGGAGGTTTGGGAGTTGAGTTTTCCATGACGGAAATTGGAAATTCTTATTTCAAGTAAAACTGGAATGCACCGTTAGCATCATGTTAGCTTAGCGAACCAAGGACAAGCTAGCTATCAAGTAAAAAGACATGCCTTTGAAACACTGCTAATGCTCGCTAACTTTAGCCTATCTAATTATCTAGTGGCAGGTGGAGTCAGTCTGAGGACTCAACCTAAGGCTGATAAACACAATGAGTTAGCATACGTCCCTCAGCATCGTCTGTTTGATTTCTGTTTGGGATCAATAAAGTATTTTTTGAATTTGAATCCCTGGAACAAGAATTTAACCGGAGAGCTCAGCCTTTTTGGGACATCAGTGCAAAAGCTTTTATACACTTTTTAAGGTGATTTTCTCCATCCAAATCACAAACAGGCCCTGGCAAAAGGGCAGCTAAATTTCTGCAGAGCCCACACATCCTGGACACAAACAGTTTCCCTTCAGGTCGCTGCTGCAGAATGCTGTTAGCACAAAGCAGAATCAGTTTCTTTCCTCAGGCCGTCAGTCTGATGAAGACGTAAAAATCCCTGTTCGTTGCACTGATTCAACCTCGTCTTCCTCTGTAAGAACTCTGGCTCTACAGTGGCTAGCAAAAGTATTCACGCCCTTTGAACTATTCCACGTTTTGTCACATTACGACCACAAGCATGAATGTATTTCATTGGAATTTTATGTGAAAAACCAACACAACACAAAGTGATATGGTGAACTGGAAAGAAAATCATACATGATTCAAACCATTTTGTACAAATAAAAAACTGAAACAGCAGAGCGTGCAAAAGTATTCAGCCAGAGTGAATACTTTTTCATCTTTTGCTGCAGTTTCCTTTAGGGTTCGTCTCTACCAGCTCTGATCATCGGTGAGTGAAATTTGTGAAAAGCAGAACCTGGAAGCAGAGAGAAGAGGAAGCTTTTGTTTCTGAGAGCTGATTCTTCTGGTCATCATGAGTGACAAGCAGATTGTACACAGAAATCTTTCCATGGTTATTTTTCCTGCTAGCATGCATGTTTTAGCCTTATGTGTTGCAGCCAAACATTTTAGTTGTGTGAAGTTTTTCCTGTACTAATTTCTGCTTCTTTTTTTTTATCATAATCAATAAACTAACACTTCAATTCATCTATTTTATGCTGTGACTGCACTGTTACTACAGGTAGTACTATTTAAATGTGATGGGCTCCTCACTATACTGTAAATGTGTCTTTTCAATAGTAAGCATATCTCACATCCACCAGAATTAGTAATCATTACTTTGCAACATCATATTTGTGCAAACAGCAAAATACAGCAGAGCCATTTCTGATAGGCTGGGGAAGTTTCCGAGTGAAAATAGAGCACTATCGCACGCCACTCACCACCGTCTCAACCATATCCTCTGGGCTCCACAGCTTCAGCTAGCTCAGTCAGAGAAAACAAGAACAGAAAGTCAGATCTGCTTCTTAAAACTATGAATAATAGATGTAGATTGTAGAGCTTTAGAAAGATCTACTTGCATTTAGCTTCCGTTGATCACGATGGTAGAAAACAAACTCATATGTTTATCATCAGCAATTCAAGACTCAAACTATTCAGGTGAGAGAAAAAAAAATTCTGGTGTCTGTTTCGACAGAATAGTTAGAGAGGAAACCACTGAATGCATTAGAGCCTTTGAATAGGCCATGCAAAGACCTGCTTTCAAAATAAAAGCTTTACCTCAGAGAATACGCTAAATTCAATCTGCTATATGTTCCGATATTTTTGCTTTGCTACTTTTGTTCATACCAAGAATTGCATTCATTGATTTTAATATCAGATTAAGCTTAAGATCAGGTTTATTTGTTCGGAAAATAAATAAATAAAACTCTAGCCTCCCATTACGGGCATGTAGTGCTAAACATGCTTATGTAATGACATAAGCATGAAAGTTTCAAGAGTTATTATAAACTCCTGAAAAAAAAGAAAAAAAAAAAAAACAAGTGTTAAGACATCTGTGTGTGTGTGAGTGTAAGTAGATAAGACCATTTCCTAAACTGAAAATGGAAAGTTTCCAGAATTGTTGTCATTTCTAGCTAATAAACCAACGTTGTAAAAAAAAAAAAATCTGTAAATTTTAAAGTAAAAGATTGTAAAATACCAACAGTTACTATGACTCAAGAAGAATGAATTTTATGCAATTTTTACAGTTATGAAAGGTATAAAACAGAGAAATTTATTGTAAAAATATCAGAAATTGTAAAATTACCATCAAATTAATGATAGGTACTAATTGGCCAAAATTACAAATTTTGCTAATATTTATAACTGCGATGTAAAACCGTATAACAGATTGCAAAAATTATTTTTACGAAGAACAGCATCCTGCTGGGATATTTTGGTTTATTTTATCTTTCTTTACAAACAATTTATGTCTTTATGTGCCTGGGAATCAAACTGAAGATTGACCAACTGCAGGGCAAATGGACTGAACTTATATAGCGCTTTACACTAGAGTCACATTCACCCTCTCACATTTATACATCGATATGCAGATTGGTAGTCAATTTGGGGTTGAGTGTCTTGCCCAAGGAATTGAACCTACAACCTTCCGATCGCAAGACGACTACTCTACCCACACAGCACAGCTGCCCTGTTTTTTTTTTTTTGCTTGATCCTGCACCATCACCAGCAAGACAGCTACTGCTTTTTATTTTTAACTCTGCAATCTTGCAAATGAGCTCTTCATCAACTCGCCACAGTATTGTCAGTGCAAGTGCACAAGTGCTAGCTAAATGTGCTAACTAGCAGGCGCTAATGGCCTGTACCATTTCAAATGTTGGGGCCTGTAACAGATTATAATTAACCAGGTCGGCTGGGACCTTATCAGGATTGAGACAAACTTTGAAGTCAAGTTTCTGCTCGTTCAGGAGGAGAAGGAAACACATTTCTGCATCACAGATAAGCATTTTAACTAACTTTAACCAACTGATAAAGAAATGCTTCCATTTAATTTCTTTCTCACACACACACACAGTATATATATATATATCAGGATGCATATATATATATAAGGCGCAGCCTAAAGATCCAAATGGGATCTGACAACCAAAACCCTTTCTGATGTTTTTGCTCTGTGTTCACATGTGATCATAATTTCACTTGCCCACATGGAGCCATGTGCCAAACATTCCTTCCACGGTCAGAGAGCAGTTTGATGACCCTCCAACTCAGCGTGGGAACTTCCAGAGGTTTTCATAGGAACGCATCATCGCCAAGAGTCACCTCAGTTTATGTAAAAACTCTTTAATTGGCAGAAATAATAAGAAAACTATTCACATTCACAAACAGTAGATAACAATGTTAAATAAAATGCAAATGCTACATTCTGCTGAACTAAAGGATCCATGTTTTACTAAGTGCAATTAAAGAAGTCACATAAACATGCTCTAATAATTTATCTTAATCACAAACACATAAAGGGACAAATCATGGAAAAGGTTCATAAATACAGGGATGTATTAGGTTGGTTGGTGTCCTCCCCCATGCAGGCAGCTCCCTGGCATCCTGTCACAAAAATAAACCAATCAATTCATCACATGATAAATTAAAATGAACGTGATGATCAGAAATATTTTTTCCAAGTGAAATTTTGTTTAAAGACACATGATCACAACCCATTTCATTTATGGTTTTGACCATGTGTGGTTTTAATTTCCTTTTTATTTGTTTTGTTTGCTTTTGGGGGGATATTTAATAGATCTCCCAGTTTATTTATCTTGGAGCGGGCAAACTTGCATTATTATGCTATTATGAATATATTATTTGAAAATGGTCTCAAAACAATATTATAGTTTATCCCAATAATTACTGGGGCAATTTATCGACCAGGAAATGGCAAACCTGATCCTGAGTAAAACTTGAAACTATTTCATAGCGTGAGCCAGGCTTCAAAGTTTTCTTCTCGGGTCATCGTGGTTTACATTTACAGAGGCTCAGTCTCTCTGCACATGTTGTAATGTGATTTGATAAAAGTCGGTAAACAACTGAAGCAGCCCGGCAAGAATAGAGGAAGTCATAAAGGCCGCATGAATCCAACCTGAAGGTACTCTGGTCAGATGATGGCAGAATTAGTAAATTCAACTTTTTGTTTTACATGTTGAATGCTACGCATCATAAAACATCCTCCTGAACACACCACCCACCCCCATCAGGGAAACCCGGCGGTGGCAGCATCATGCTGTGGGGAACCAAAACTATAACTGGAGTAAAATGTGGCTTTATTAACCGCCAGCTTGGAGAGGCTCAATACAAATGCACAACACACTTTTTAAAAAAAAAAGTTTTGTAAAACCTTTTGAAAGTCACGTATCGTTTTCCTTCCTCTTCACAGCTTGTGCACTACTTTGTGCTGTTCTGTCACATGAACTCACAGTAAGATACACTGAAGTTTGTGGCTGCAGCATTAATGTAAAAAAGCTCAGGAAGTAGGGGTAGTTTTGCACCGTTTTCTATATAAATATCTATCTTACTTTGCCAAACGTGACCCTCTAAACAATAAACCGACTAAACAACCTAAAGAAGTTTCTCTTGCGCAATTTTCCTGCTGTTGAACGTTTTGTTCCTCTCCTCCCCCACAGAGGTGGCCGTCAGAGCGATCTGAACGACGGACAGTGTCAAAGCTCATCAACAAAAACGAGGACTTAGTGGCTAAAAGGCTGATGATAGCTAGATAACAGAGTTAAAACACATTTCAGATACTACTAGACTCATTTGAAGGTTGCGTCATATAAAGATCCAACTGATTAAGAAATCCAGAATTCAAAGTTCATTGCATGACACAAAAACAAGAGGCAGTGTGTGAAACTAGAAGTGAAAAACTGGGGGTACAATGCAATCCTTGGTTAGTGGCTTCTTCCACCTGGAAAAAAAAAATGATGATACCAGAGATAAACACATCCAGGTTTATATTATTCATAACTATTGGACTGTTGTGACTTCATAAGCACAAACCTTGAAAGTGTTTTATAGAGTTCTCATGTTGTAGGTCGAGCCAAAGTGGTACATTATTGTGAATCAGAAGGACGACGAAACTTTCACTCCTGATAGTCCAGTAGACTCGGTTTGATTGGCGACCAAAGTTGCAACATTTGTTTCTATTTTCAGCTGCTGTGATTCTTTCATATTGATACCCTGTTCACCTCCTTGCCTGTGGTGGCGCTGCACCAAGAACCGCTGAAGGAAACGACATGAAAACCTCTGAAGGAGACAAAGAGAACAACTTCCTTCTTCATATAATCTAAACAAACATGGAGTGGCGTCAGATTTCAGCGCTTGTAGGATTTCTCCCAGTAGATCTGGACTCGCATGTTTATTCTGGTTGTATTTACCCAGAATGCCCTGCGCTGTAGTCCGCTTCCTGCGTTTGGAGCGGTCTCCGGTCACATATGCATTCGACCTGGACCAGAGTTCACTTGAACCAAACAGAGACCTGGGTTTGTAGGTGGACCAGAGTTCACCGTTTGGTCCTCTATTCTCACCTCCATAAAACAAACTGGACTTTCTAGGTAGAAGAACTGGAGTTCAATTAAGGCGGATCACCTTAGTTTTCACTTTTCTTTTCAAACAAATACAAATCTGAAAAGTGTGGCATGCACTTTCTTTCAACTAATGAGGCAGTATTTCATGAAAGCCCCTGTTTCATTTCAGTTTTGCAAAAAAAACAAAAAAACATCTCAGTCAGACAAAATGGAGAGCAGCTGTAGCCATCAGTTAATCTTTGCAGTGGGATTTAGGTCTGGACTTTGACTGGACCATGCAAACACATGAACTTCTTACATTGGTATTTAGGCTCCATCTTCATCTCTCATCAACTCTAACCAGCAGGGGAAAAAATCATCCCACAGCATGATGCTGCCACTACTATGTTTCAGCAAAAGGATGTTGTGTTCAGGGTATCATGGTAAAATTTATTATGTGCTCCTTTCTTTAACTAATCTCATGAAATACATTGAAGCTGGTGATTGCATTGTAACAAAATGGCATGTGAACGTCGATGCAAGGCAGAAAATAGGTGAATCTCCAACTCGACTACTAGATGTTAGTAACTGTTACTCTGATACTTCCCATTTCTGAAAACAAAACCAAGCTTTCATTGATCAATCGGCTAACTAAAGGCGTTTTTACCTGCAGTGACAGAGAATCAGGTCTGCGTCTGCTTTATGGGGCTCCATGGAGACGGATCCTGCTGCATGGCTAAAGTCTGATTCACAAACCTCAGCATCCCGGTCAGTGAGCTCATGTCCACCTCTCCCTCGTCCTCTCCCACGAGAGTCCCCTCCGACTCCCTCCTGGACTCAGTGAGCGGCTTTTCGTCCCCCTGCGGTCCCACCGGTGCCTCTGTGTGAACGTCTGCGCTGTTGGGTTTGTCTGCCATGTACGTGAGTGGGTCGAACGAGGCGTCGGACGTCGCCGAGGTCTCAGTGGCGCTGAGGCCCCGCCAGCTTTGGTCAGCCGACCCTGGAAACGTCGAACCAGACGCAGAGGAAGAGTCCCACGGCTCCCTGATCAGCGCCCCCCTCAGGCTGCGAAGGAGGTCCATGGAGGAGTGTAAGCTGGCGCTCTGAGGCCAGTCGTGTGTCGGGGAGCGCAGGGGCACCGGGTGAGAGCGTGGAGACAAGCGGACGGAGGCTGGTAAGAGTCTGAAGGAAGGAAGAGACGGCTGAGAGGAGAAGGAGGGCTCCGGAGGCTCAGTGAGGGAGGCAGGGTGGCTGCAGAGGCTCTGTCTCTCTGCTGCTCGTCCCAGACTGGAGATCCGGGCCTGGAGGCGGGTCACCTCTGACTCCTGCAGCAGGAGGAAAATCAGCATGAAACACGTAGGAACACGAGGAACAGTCAAAGGGTTCCTGCAGGTTTCAGAAAGTCAAATATAAGACTTCTTATGCCACCTGGAAAGAAATTTAAGACAAAAAAAAAACAAAACTAGAAATATAAGAGGCTATTGTAATATTGAGGTGAGGAACTCTTTTACAATCAAGCGTAGCAAAGACTGAAATTTCTGGAGTTTGTGGTTCCTAGCAGCAACTTTGAGCTTCTCATTCTGCACAACAAGCTTAAGCTTAAAGGGGCAGTATTGTGTGTTTTCCAGGCACAGAGAGCCATTTTATGGCTCAATCAAGTAACTATTTTGCCTTCAGCTGTTACAAAAATACCAGATATATCAAAAATGACTTAAAAGAAATTTGAATTTGTATATCAATACCTTAAAATTGGGCCTCTGTTTCTTTAAAAAAAAAACTCCTCAACTCTCTGAAACTTCACCTTCACAACATGGCTCATCTATTAAAACTTCAAAATTTTTATCAGCATAGCACTGAAATAGCTCATGGTAAGATGTATTTAAGCCCTGTGATTAATGTATTTAAGTCACTGCTTTTTGTTAATTTTTAAAAAATGATTGTAAGACTTGTTAAGGATGCGCAGGCAGCCGGCGAAGCATGCGGTTCTGGGATAAAGCGTACCTTGATGAGCAGCGAATCAACGGACATCTCTGCAGACTTCTCCAAGGCTTGGAGCTGAGCTTGGAGCTGGGAAACCTGCGCTCTGCTCTGCTGCAGCTGCTCGGAGAGCAGCTCCAGTTGCACGTGGAGGTGGCTGCTCTGAACTCTGGTCTGCTCACACAGAACCCTGCTGTCCTCCAGCTCGGTTCTGCTCTGCAGCAGCTGCGCCTGGCTCTGGTCCAGCTGCGCCTGGAGGTGGCCGGCCTGGCTGCGGCTGTAGTCCAGCTCGATCTCGGCCTGGTCCAGTTGGGCTTTGACCCGGCCGCACTGCGCCCTGGCCTCCTCCAGCTGGGCCTGGCTCTGCTGGAGCTTGGCGGTGAGCTGCTCCTGGGACGAGCGCATGGTGGAGGAGATCTGCTCCGACACTTTGAGGAGCTGGCCCCGCGTGTGCTGCAGAGACTCCAGCTGCAGGACGACGGAGAGCAGCGCAGTCAGGACACAGGGTTTCACAAAAGCATTCACACAGCGACCAACATCCCTTTACAGCAGGAGTGGGCAATCCTGGTCCTCGAGGCAGGTGTCCTGCAACTCTTAGATGTCTCCCTGGTCCAACGCTTGAGTCCAATAGCTGAATCACATCCTAAGTGCAGTCAGGTTCTCCAGAGTCCTGCTAATGACCTCATTATTTGACTCAGGTGTGTTGAAGTAGAGACACATCTAAAAGTTGCTGGAGGCCGGCACTCGAGGCCTGGAGATGCCCATCCCTGCTTTACAGTATATTAGATAAAGTAGCAGTGGTCACAACAAAAACTCAACACAAAGCATACTTTGCTGAAATATGCTGCACAAATAAACTTGTGTTAGACACTCAGTTCTAAAGAGAAAATGAATGTGAATACAAGACAATCATGTTAGATCCTACAGCCAGGGTTACAATGGGATCATTTAGATTAATGATTAATTTTATCATGTGATAAAAAAAAGGCCTAGTCAAAGCCCAGACCAGAATTTGATTGAGAATCAAAGTCTTTATGCTCTCCAGCCGATCTGACTAAGACTAAGCAAAGCTAGAAGAGGCACACCTCCATAAGACTGGAATGTGGTTCAATAAAGTATTACTTTATTTTTTATTAAATCATGTAAATTATGATATCTACTTTCATAATATTTCATATTTACACTCCAGTTTCTCTATCTAGAATTATGTATCTATTAAATTTGAAATGTTATGAAATCATGTAATAAGGTGAATGTAAATGAACACCAAAAAACAAACAATTAAAAAAAATAAAAAAATTAAAACTGTGAATCAGTTTCTGTTAGGCAATACTGTGCATTAGTCAATTACATAAAACTCCAGTAGAAACACATAATGTGAGAAGGTTTCCCTCGGGTAAAAACATCAAGAAGAGGAATAGAAATGAGACAGAACAGAAGCGTGTGAGGAACAACGGTGACCACCGGAGTCACTGCAAACCCACAGCAGCTGTTCTAACACGGACTGATGAGACGGAGACTGAAATTCTCATGAAAAACCAACCGCCTTCCAGGCGACGAGACAATTTCCAAATCTCAAGCATTGAAATGCTGACTTCAGTCAGAGGAGAATGTGACCCATGTTATCTCATCGTTAACATAAAACACACAGCCGATGGTGTTTGACCCCCAGGCGGTGGGGGGCCATACCTCCCCACATCTACAGGGAGGAGATAAAAGAGCTCATTCCTTACAGGTTATTCACCTGGATAACCTCTTAAAGGGGCAGTGTTATGTATTCTCCAGCCACATACTGCCATTTTATAGCACAATGAAGTAACTATGTTAACTTCAGTTATAAAAATGCTATATACATCAAATATGACTTAAAAGAAATTTGACGTAGTGATTAAATGCCTTGAAATTGGGCCGCTGTCTCTTTAAAAACTCCTGCTCTTTCTGAGATTCTGCTTTCAGACAGTCATAACAACATGGTTCCTCTATTAACCCTTTAACAATATTTTTACCAGCATTGCTCTGATGAGTAGCTCCTATAATGAGCTCAACAGAAGGTCTCTGCTAATTCCTCCTGGCTAGTCTGAAGGAGCTGAGTGGCAGAGTTTTAAGGGAGGGTTGCGACGCTTGGTCTACCCAGGTGTTTTGAACAGCTACATGGTTGCCACGGGAGATTGAAGGATTTCTCAAACACCCATGAAAGAATCAAAGCAAAACTACAGGTATGTTTCTGATGAGGGAATAACATTATTACATGATGTAAAGCTAAAAAAAGGTCAATTTTATAAAATGCTGCCCCGTAAGCTGGAGTCGCCATGTCGACCATGTACAGTCCTGCTCCTTTCATGTTTTGTGTAACTGACTGAATATCTTCATAAATAAATGGAAACGTTCAACATTTATATTAGCAGGATCTTCTAAAGTAATTTAACAAAGACAGTTGTTATTTCAACATAGACATTTTAATTCCAAAGAACAAAACAGAAAACACACTCTTTTTAAACAGAGAGTGTGTTGCGGTGGAAAGTGTGCAATAGCTTTGGTGTTTTGTTCAATTTAAACTGTTGTTTATGTAGTCAAGCTGTTTGGATGTGTATTTACTGTTTGGGCAGCAGTGGACAGTGTGTGACAAATGTCCCCTAGGGGACAGCAAAGTATATTCTCTTCTCTGATGCCAGGAGGAGGGCAGAGGGAGGAAGGAGGAGGTGGAGGAGGTGTACCTCTTTACTGTGCTGCTCCTTCTCCAGCTCCAGCTCCTGCTCCAGAGCAGAGAGCGTGCTCTGCAGCCGTTCCTCCTCCTGCAGCCACCCAGACTCCTTCCGAAGTAGCTCCTCCATTGCGCTGCGCAGCTGGGCCTCCTGCAAAAACACACACACACACACCACATGGTTAAAATCATAAGCGCAACACGGAGGCAGCTGAAGGGAATGGAAAAATGACTCATTCTCAGACTATTCCAGTTAATCCCAGGGAAAACAACAGTTAACAGTCCCCGAAGTCAGAGCAACATGTGGCTTCACCGTCTCCCTGGTCTGTAGCTTGGTGGCGTCCAGCTCTCTGCTCAGAGCCTCACGGTCTCGCCGACTCGCTTCCAGTTCGTCCAGCACCTCCTGAACCCGTTGCTCACACTCAGACAGCTGCTGGCTGAGCTCCTCTGATTCCTAACAGCACAAAAACAGGAGCAGACAGGAAGATCCAGCAGCTCTCAGTAACTATCTAAATTAGTGATGCCCATCGTGGTTTCCCAGAAACTCCTCTCCTCACTTCTATCAAAAAAAAAATCTGCATGTTTGGGAAGTTCTTTTAATGCTCCAAGAAGATGCTAATCAGGTAACTGGATGGAAATAAGACTGGAACAGTTGAACTGTGTACTGTGCTATCCATTGACATGTTGTCAAATTACAATCCCAGACTTATCAGAAGTGGAATGAAAATGATGTGTGTCTTTTTAACTAATAAAGATCTTAAAAGTGTTTTTATGTTCAAACGCCCTGAGTGAATGTCTCAGTTACAGCTGAGTGTTTGGTGTTTCTAAAGTGACAGACAGGTGAAAATGGGCAAAATGAATGATGCAAACTCCACCCCCCCAAAAAGAAAAAAACACAACACATAATCACAAGAAAAAAACAAATTCCACATAAGAACAATGCAAACAAACAATGCTGCAATCACATGAAATAGAAAGAAAGTGAAAATGCTGTAAATAGCAACAAGAGCAGCAAGTATAAAATGCTGCAAACTCGCTCCACAAAATGGAAGTGCTGCAGACCACTGGGGGGAATCTGGAGTAGGTGCTATAACCTACATAAATATGCTACTGTTGATAATGACATCAAGTATAACACACCTTTTCTTTCTTCCTCCAAATTCTCCTGAACATCCTGTTAAATCTTGACATCTGTCTTTACTTTATATTGGGTCTGGTCCGATATGATTTGGTGGTCGACTCCCCCTGGTGGTCTGGAGCAATGATGTTCTATGGAACGAGTTTCCAGAGTTTCATACTTGCTGCCTCTGCTGTATTTGTGCCAGTTTCCCTTTTTTCTCCTTTTACTTCCTGTGATTGCAGCATTTTGCATTCGTTTTTGTACTCGTGTGTTTTGGAGTTTGCATCATTTCTGTGTTTCGGATCAATCATCTGCTAGTAGGGAAAATGAGTCGGGCCTAGGCAAACCTGAGAGAAGTTAGTTTAACTGTACTGGAATTAAATTATCATTATGAATGTAATTTAAATTAATTAATATTTTTTTGTATAAAAAGGAATAACATTTATTATAAAACCAGCAAAAGTTTACTTTTCAAATGACCTTTATGTTGTTTTTTTTCCTTCCCTAAAGTCTCTGGATGGAAACTTGAGGCTAAAACGAATAAAAATCAAAGAGGACAGGGACAGGTTCTCTGACCTTGGCGTTTCTTTGTGTTAGCTCCTGCTGCAGGACCTCCACCTTCCTGTCCATCTCCAGCTTGTGCTCCCTGATGGCTTCGTCCAGCTGGCTGAGCTGAGGGGGACACGGCAGTGAGGACAGGTGGTAGATGAGAAGTACGTTTAATGGTGGTGAATTTTAAAGGCTGATTGAAGATGTGTTGCACCAGCTTGGCTCTCTGCTGGAGCTCCTCCTGTCTTTCTTTCAGGGCGTTGTCCATGTCCAAGACCTCATGAGTTCTCTCCTCCAACTCCCTCTGGGTCTCACTGTAAATTCATGCACACAGATAAACTACAGCTGGATGATATGGCTGGAAAACATATCATGAGGTAAGCGTTTCACATCAGTCGACAACACAATTAGTTATGAATTTTTTTCTTTTTAAGCAGTTATGAGGCCTGGTGGCGAAACCTTAAACTGCCGCTCCACAAGTTGTTCTACAGGTTGCTCTACAGGTTGTTGCTAGGCAACCAAAGAGTAAATGAGTTTTCCCCAGAATGCTGTGCGGTTCTGGATCCAAGTTCAGTGAAACTGCTGAATTTCACTGATGTTTTATCAATAGATATTGATCACAAATATCTATCACGTACATATAATGTTACTGATTTATAGTCCAGCTCTGTGATAATCCATAAGCCAGCTGTCTCATCATCAGGGCTCAGGAGAACAACTTCTGGATTGTAGAAGATGAAATATTTTTGCAAGACAATATTAGGATATTCATTCATTCTTTTTTCAGCGTTTGGGTTGATATTTATGTTCCACTAGTATATATGTGCCGGCAGAAACACGCAGGTTTAATGGAGGAGTTAAAAAGTTCAGAAAATCATAATAACTCCAGTTTGGCTTTTGATTTTCCTACTTTCTTCATGACTGATTATCAGACAGAGTGCTTGATGTACAGTAGCCATGGAAACTGTTGTGTCATGCAACAAAAACATCCCAATGTTTAACTTTATCTCAAGAGATAAAATACTTTAAATGTGTTTTACTTTAGCAATATCTAAATTTGTCACAGTCATACAATATGTTTTTAACACAACGCAGAATTAAACCTGAGGAATATGAAAAATAAGAACGCAGTTTTCTGGCCGATCACCCATCTTTTAAAAGCCTGACCTGCCGATTCCAATTTTGACTGATACCAATGAAAAGTTGCTAAACATAGCAACACAGTCAATAAGTTGGCAACAGTGGGGTAATTCTTGTGACGTGACATTGTGGACGGGGCTAACAGTCAGCCCTCTGTCTCTGCTGAGGTAAATAAAATCACTTTGACATGCAAATATCGGCCGATCACCAGAAATGAAGGAAATCGAGTTTGATTTAAAGCAAAGCATCAACATTTGCATTGTTTTCCATAGATGTTCAGAGCAGCAGACTTGCTGATGCGATCTCCTGTTCGTGTTGTGCACAGAGGGATTTTTCCACACATGGACTTCTCCTCACCTTAGCCTCAAACCCAGTTTGTGCACCTGGGCTTGCCGTTGGTCAGAGACGGTCTGGGTCTTCTGCAGGACGTCCTGCAGCTCCTGCAGCCGCTTCACGGTGTCGCCCAGCGCCGCCTGCGCGGAGAGCAGTTCACCCTCCAGGACCTTTACTCTCTGAATGCTGCAGAGCCGCTCCTCCTCAAAGCGGTGGAGCCTCTCTTCAAGTTCCTCAACTGAAAGAAGATGAGAGTTGATAAAGGTCAAAGATGAGACTGATAGAGAACATGCTGAAAACACCGGACATTTTTTTTTTCCGAACTGATCCTGAATGTCTAACCTGTGGAGGTCTTGGTGATGACTTGGCTCTTGGTGCGCTGCAGGTTCTGCTCCAAGCCAACAATCTGCTCTGCCTTTGCAGCCACTTGGCTCCTCAGGTGCTCCAGCTCCACCTCCAGCTTTTGCATCTTCAATGTGAGATGACTGCCCAGAAATATAAAGCCAAACATGAGATAAAGATCCAAGCTTTAACTGAAAGTATTGCTCTAAAACCAACAGAGAAAGGCTTGTGTATTTTGTCCTTTTCCTCAGCTGGAAACTAAAAGAGAAGCAAAACCGTCCACAAACAGATCATGATGTGGTTTTTGAAATATTACAAAAGTTACACATCATGATGTCATTTTAATGTATTTTAGAGTGTTAGAATGAGTGTTTTATCAGCGGGATAAAACAGAAAACAGGTAGTATAAGGAGCTTTGTGTGATCCTAGCTCCTCTGTCTGGGACCTGATGGATTTGGAGAGTTGTGTGTTTTGTTCGGTCGTCTCCTGCAGGTTCCTCTCCGCTGCCTGGGCCTCCAGGCCTCTGCTCCTGACTTCATCTTGTAGAGAAGCCCAGGCTCGCTCCAGCTGCAGCTCCAAACCAGACACCTGAAACAGACAGCACAAAGTCAGCTGTTGACTGGAAAAACACAACCAAGAAAGTGTTTTTCCATTATCTACATAATAAGATTCAAACATGAAAAAGTGGTGAGTTTTGACAGATTAAAGGGCCAGTGTTGCGTATTTTCTAGCAACATTGTGCCATAGGAACATTGGAGTGACCTTTTGACCTGCCAAAATAGTTGTTACCTCAGGAACCATAAGTTGTACTTGGATGACAAAGGATCAGAGGAATCAGCTCTAAAATACTCAGTGTATTCCTCATTCCAGGTCACAAGGGTACCCACAACCCAAATTTGATGAGTTGTGGATGCACTGGATGTGACATTATGCATTATTATAATGCACTGGATAATGGATCCACTGCATCATCCAGTGTATGATGCACTGGATGATGCAGTGTATCCAGTGTATGATGCACTGGATGATGCAGTGGATCCAGTGTATGATGCACTGGATAATGCAGTGGATCCAGTGTATGATGCACTGGATGATGCAGTGGATCCAGTGTATGATGCACTGGATAATGAAGTGGATCCAGTGTATGATGCACTGGATAATGCAGTGGATGCAGTGTATGATGCACTGGATGATGCAGTGGATCCAGTGTACGATGCACTGGATGATGCAGTGGATCCAGTGTATGAT
>CAEFZX010026184.1:0-33380 GCA_903066825.1 Alfaro cultratus | reverse complement strand
TTACTGTAAAATGTAGTGGAGTAAAAGTCGAAAGTATCCATTATTAAATCTACTTAAGTAAAGTACAGATACACGAAAATTGTACTTAAGTACAGTAACGAAGTATTTGTACTTCGTTACTTCACAACACTGCTCTCGGGAGCATTCAAAACCTTCCCATCCACGTTTTGAGCAGCCCTGCTTTAAGGTATTCTACAAGACAAATCAGGACTGTACACACTGTAAAAACGGTAAGATAATTGTATTGAATTAGAAAAGCATCTTTTTACTGAATACTGACATTTAAAGGCTTCTCACCTTCTGCTCCTCTGCCCAGCAGGAAGTGAAGCCCACCACCAGGACCACGATGACTTTTAACACCACCACCATGTTACCAACCTGTAAAGTACAGCATTAACACCTGCATCCCCCTGAAACTCCTACTTATACACCATCGTATATTTACACACTTGTGAACATACATTTGTGTAGTTGGTGATAACAGAGGCATTGCCTTGAAAACAGGCTGCCTGTTCCCACGGTGAGTACACTAAGAGGAAAGTGCCTGAATAAGCAAAACACACGGTACATCTAGGTGGTGTTTTTTGAGGCCATTTTAGGGGGAAGAAGCATTTCTTTTTAAATTGTTACTTCCAAGTTTCCTTTGAGGTCTTCTCTGCTGGTTCTCAAGACAAAGTACCTCAAAAGAACATGATGTTAGCAAGGAATAGGATTAGTCTTTCTAACCTCAGTCTTCCACTTATCCAGGACAGGGTTGCAGTAGGGAGGCCCAGACTTCCCTCTCCTCTGCCACTTGTTCCAGCTCCTGTGGTGGAATCCCTAGGCGTTCCCATACTACCTCCAGCGTGTCCTGGGTCTTCCTCTGGGTCTCGTCACGGTGGGATGTACCCAGAACACCTCGCGCCTTGACACAGAGAAGAAACTTAACCTTTCTCTTGCTCAAAACCAGGACCTTGGATCTTCATCCCAGCTGTGAATTGTTCCAGCGAAAACTGTAGATCATCACTGGATGAGACGCGATCCTGAGGCCACCAAACTGGTTTTCCTCAACACCTTGGCTACAACTAGATATTCTGTTCAACACGTCACCGACATTTGATAACTAGTTTGGAGCTATGACTAGTTTAAGGTTTTTTCTAGCTTTAGAGTTTTGAGTGTTCAAACAGGAAAACTGGTTGTAAAAGAGAGGGAAGACATGCAGCAAAAGTTATCAGACCAGGACTCTAACCTGTGGGTTGTGGATTTTACCTCTGCCTTAGTTTCTTTATAGTTGTTTTCTAGTTATAAAGAACCTGTGGTGTTCAAAAAGTCATTCCTCAAGGGCCGATATGATAACCTGCATGTTTTAGTTCTGCTAAACAAGCCATTTGATCCAGGTGTGTTGAACCAAGAAGAGAACTAAAACATGCAGGATGACCTTGAGGACTGACTGAACAAAACCTTTGTGCTGACCCTTGTTTCTCTTACTGAAGTTTAATTTCTGTTCAGCTGAAGAAAATTATGGCACATCTAAGTTTTGATTTGTTCCAGGTATTTGTTCAGTGCTTGATTGGGTTCATTGTGACACTGTGATGTAGATCTGTATTATCTGCATAGCTATGGTGACTAATCTTACTATTCCTTATAATCTGAGCTGATGGGAGTATGTTGATATTAAATAAGAGCTGCTCCAATATGGAAACCCGCAAATGATTTTTAACCTTTCTAATGAAAACGTCTTTAAGACTCAAACCAGTAAAGTGCTGTACCGGTGTATCATCATCTTCAATAATGTGTTGATGTCAGCCTTGTCCAGTCCAAGAGTACCAGCACTGTTCCTTCAACAGTCCATATTGAATATAAAGTCCAGTACTTCTCCAGCTAGTCGTGTGTTTGGGTGTTTAGTGATACAGTTGACTGTACATTTATACTGAGGATTTTGATAAGAGTAAGGGGAAATGTTAAAAAACAGACTCAGCAGCACACGAGCAAAAACATAACAGGTCGACAGTACTGACCAACATTTATTCAGAAAATAAAAGCAGCAAGGAGGAGACATATAAAAGTACAATCAGTTGAAATTAATAACAGCATTTTCACAAATATTTTTATCATTTCAAACATAATCCTGTGGCTTACTGAAGACATCACTGACATTGATTTGACTGAGCCCTGGCCCTCAGTGTTATTGACAGGAGATGTTTGGAGGATCAGAAAGACAGGTTGATGAGCAGAGCGCTGTTCTCTTTTTTATCCTCTGGACTCCACTTGATAAGAGGAGAGCTCAGATCAATTAGCTGGAAAAACAAAAGATTCAAATATTGTTAGCACATCTTCTAATCAAACAGTGAGTCGGCTGAATTTACCAGTACAAATAAGACAGCTTATTTAGACTGACTTTCAAAGTAAAGTTGACAGGTAAGTTACATGATACTATTTTTACCTTTCAAAACTAAAAACAGCATTAGACACTGAACGTTATGTTTTGAGGAGACATATGAATGTCTTCATGCCAAACATGTTGTATTGGTTAGACACTAACCGAGGCTCTGTAACTAGATGAACCAAAAACACAGAAAGTTCAAAGCATACCTGATACTTGAAACCAGAACCATTCCAAAGTATTACGGGTTATATACAATGAAGTACTAAGGCTATGTTCATACAGTAGGTCTTGATGTTCAATTCCATTTTTTTGCGTGTTCCATCATACTACAAATTTACCACAATCAGACTTCTGTGTGAACGGTTTATGACCCCAAGGCATCCCACATGAGCAGAAGAAGAACATCACACAATAACACACCGTTTACACAAGTAATCTATGGAGGCGTTCATATATCGATTTTAAAGTTTATTCAGCAATAGGAGTCAACAAGATCTGAACACGAAAGAAGCTAATAAAAATAGCACCGGCGTTTTGTGGAGCACTGACTACAACTTGTGTAGAAGTTTGTTTAGATGTGGAGTCAAAGATCAATGAAATTCAACACCAGAAAACAGTAAATATAGGAGATGGTTGGGGGATCCTGCTGTATAACAAACAAGAAACAATCAGATGCAAATCTGATTTAGTTCCACATATGGAAGCAGCAGAAATCGAACTGTTGAAGGGCGCGATATCGGGCCGATTGGAATTCCAGCCTGTCATGAAAAAAATCAGATATGGGTCACAATGAAGGGGGTGGGGGGTGAGACAACCCCCCCCTGAAAAAACAGGTTTGGGTTGCATTTGCCTATGGTGTTAGTTACCCTTCACTTTATAAATGAGATCTTTGAAATGCTGGTTGAATTCCATTTATAAGGAAATCCCAATTCACTTCTTGGAAATGTACATTCCATGTTTTTTTATGGATTCAGGGTAGACTCTCTTAGATTACTCATAATTATGAATTATATAATTTTAACATAAATATAAAATTTTAAATACATCACTTTCATTAATAACGCTCTGTTAGAAAACTTTTTTTTTTTCTCCTAAAACCTTTTTTTTGATGAGAAATATTACCGTAACAGAAATGAACTGGTAATGTCACAAAAATGTCATAAATTTAGTCAGAAGATCAGATTTCTCTAAATAAAACTAGAATAAAAACCTGACCTGATTGAGAAAAATGGATGTCACTTTTGGATTCAACGGTGCAAAATAGTCCTGTTCAAAAAACATGAACAACTTCCCAAAAATATTTTTGTAACCCGGTGTTGTTATTGAGATAATTATTGTTGAAGTAAAATATAGTGACATCAGGCGCTGCAGAAAGATTAAAGAAAATACCCTGCACATTTTCATCATTACCATTTCAGTTAATTATATTAACCAACTGAAGCAACTATTTGCTGTTAGCTTCTTCCAATTCCAAATTTCATGAAGGATTCAGTTGATGCACATTGAATTAACTCATGCATGACTGGTGCTGGTACAAATCTAGTTGACCTAAAGGCAGACAATCAGAATCACTGAAACTCAGTGAACCAAACGGTCAGACTGAACTGGGTTACCTGGGTAGTGGTGCAGCTCTTGCTGCTGGTGCGGATCAGATCAGGGGTGTTGGCCAGATCAATGAGGAGCTTCTCTTGGGGCGGAAGGCTTGGAGGAGGCAAATCCAGCAGGAGAACCTGAGGCGTTAAAACTCTCATGAGGTTTATTTACAATGAGTAGATGGAGGACTGGAGCTCCATCCAACCTTATTTGGATTTTCAATCTTAAATGCTTTGAAAGGATTTCCAGTGTTTGGCAACTTTACTTGTCCTTTCTTCATGCAACAATCCATCTGCGAGTGTGTGGAGGATTCTGTTTAGTGTCATTTTTTCTTGGTTTTCCTATACTTACATTCAGGGTGGATGGAGTAAACGTAGCACAAATGTGACACCAATTTCATTTGATTTGATTCTAGTGAAGGGGAGTGGGGCGCGACTTCACTCAGGTGTGGAGTTTTACAGTTCTTTGATTGTATGTTCTTTTAAAACTCATTTATTAAAAATAAGTAAAAATAACTGGTCTGCTAAAGCAAGGAGAGTGGTGACTGGGGAAACTATTCTCATTTTAACAGCAGATGTCATCATGGGCTTAAGGAAAGTCTTCAAGAAGTCACATTTTTGATCTTCTGACAGTTCTTATAATTTCTGGAGCTAAACTTGCTGACACCGTCATGACAGAATTCCTGAAGTCTAAAGGTAGAGGGCCCAGTTCTGAAATATTGACCCGTGTGTTTGATTCTGTTACAACAGCTCATCAGTTCTGTTTCCCAAACGTTTTAACCGAAGTTGTTTATCGCCATAATTTCTGGGACAATTTATTGTCCAGCAAAATTTGCCATTGTGACATGCCTAGAGAACAGTAATTTCACACAAGGCTGTATATTAGAAATCATTTTTGGAACAGACTTGAATGACCTCGAGTTTTTTTGCTATAGATATGAATCATAACTAGGGAAGTTGAGGAGAAACAGGAGCCTGTGACTCTGGGTTATAAACTGACCTCTTGGGTATTGGCTGCGCTTTCCTCCATCTCCTTCAGTTCCACTGGATTGGGAACCGTTTCGCTCGCCGTTGACACTCCAAGATCCTTGTTTTGTGTTTGCTTGGTCTCTGGACTGATGGAAGGCTGGGAGATGGGAGGCTCCTCCTCTTCCAGACAGAAGGCCTGGATGTCAGGGCATTGAACAGGCTCTTCCTCCTGTCTGCCTTTTGGAACCATGCTACAGAATAATACCACACATACAGTACAGTGATGAATTTTTTGAAGGATGTCTGTCTTCCCTCTCACATGTTTCCAGCATCTCACCTACACCTCTGTTGTTTCTTTGCTGAACTCGGAGTGCGAGGGATGCTGGAGTCTGACCTAAATGGTGGCCTGAGAGTCCTGTTCTGATTGGAGGGGGGCTGGAAGGTGGAGGTCCTGCGCTTAACCGGGGTGGGTAGGGCGGAAGGGTGCCGTGCAGCCACCTGCTGGAGCTTACTGCTGCCAACATAGGGCATCAGAGAGCCAGCTGACAGCTTCTGAGGACGACTGTGAGAGAAAAACTATTAAATATTAAATAAATAATAATCACACCAAAACCTGCACTCATATGTACATAACAGTCGGGGTTGATAGAGAAACTGCAGCAGGTGCCAAACTCCTAACTTTCATTCAGAAAATCTGATCACTCCAAGCAACCAGGGCAATTTACCTTATGTTCTTAACCAAGAAAAACAAAAAGAATTAGAATCAATAACTTTTAAAGGACTCAGAATCTAAAATAAACTTTTGTGAGCTTTATGTCATGTTATTTCCTCATAAAAAAAAACATATCTGGACCATTGCCTTGATTCTTTCATGTATGTTTGAGAAATCAAACCGCTCAGGGTAGCTTAACACATGGTCTCACAAAGCTCCGCCTCCCGCTCCACATAGTCCCGCCCCTCCCCACTCAGCCGCTCAGACTAACAGCAGCAGCCATTAGCAAACACCTGGTGGAACTGTGAGCCTGCATGTGGATGTCCTGATACAACCTTTTCATTTCCAATACAACAGATATTGTAGCTTTCTCATTTACTTAATACAACATCATCAGAAATCAAACATACTTTATTGCTTACTTTAAGTAGTTTTGTATGCCGCTGAGTTATGTACAGCATTTTTATAACAACAGGAGGTAACATAGTTACATGACTGACACTATATTCTTGGAAAATACACCATAGTGCCCCTTTGCAATTGTTAACAAATATGTAGAATCATTTCCAGTGTTTTCAGGCTTGGGTGGAATGTGAATTGTTTTCTTATAGTTGGGTTAGTAGTTGTAAATTTTTTCAAATTTGCTCGTTTATTTAATAACAATCAGGCACCCAAAACTAAAGCAGCACACATTAATGAATGATAAAAGATTGATATTTTTACAAGCCAGGCATGAAAATATCAGAACTCCAAGAGTCATAACGGTGACTTAAAACATGGATGTGGTGTACCTGTCTGTGCTGCTGGTTGACAGCCTTTTTGGCTTCATCACCTTGGATACACCTGAGAGGAAATTCCAGATTAATAAATTAATAATTACCTCAACATTTTCATAATCTGCCACATTTGTACATGAACAGAATATTTTAGAAGATGTAAAATCAGATTTCATAACTGATAAAACATCAGCCTGAAAGCTCACCGTGTCTTCTCACCTTCTGCATTGTCGGCCATGTTGGGGGTCGGATAAACCAATCCTCCGGGTTTAGATCTGGTCTTCACTCCGCTCTGCTGCCGGACTGAGCCGGTTCTCTTCGGGGGGATTGGTTGGACTGGTGTGGACCTGGCAGCTTTGGCTCGCTCCGCGTCAGAAGGCTTTTTGGCCTGAGAGCGAGAGCCGGTTCTGGAAGACATAGGCTCTGCAGAGGCAGAAAGAGTGGACCGGCGAGGTCTGCTCAGACCCGGCTCCCTGCGGACACTGCTGGGGGCGGGGCCACTGGAGCTGCTCACGCTTCGGTTTAAGGAGGAGTTCAGTTTGCCTGGGTGGACACAGAACGGATCCACAGCAAATTCAGTTGTCATTAAAAAGTTTTGATTAAACAAATTTTATCACTGCTGATGGAAGAGACGAGGCACTTTTTTTCTTTAACCTATTAAAACCCATTCAGGTTAAAAACTTAGTTTTCAAAAGGAGCTCTGGCCAAGAGGCGGAATCAAAAACACAAAAAAATCTAAAAAAAACAGAATCAACGTCAAGATTCTATGAGATTAAAGCTTCTTTAAAGCTTTAACCTATCAAATCCAATTTCTCTCCCAGAACTAGAATAAAAATATTCCAGTTAAATTTTACCCATTTTAAAACATGTTTACTGTAAAATAAAACAGAAAGAAATAAAAATAGAAACAGATCCAGAAGAGTTCTAAAAACTCTTCTTCCTGTTGCAAGAAAGAAGAAACAAAACTTCAAAAAGAATTCTTACATCCACTTCATTACAAAGTATTCAAGATATTTAGTTCTATGGTGAAAACAAAACCATTAACAATAGTTGTTCATTGTTAGTCTATAGATCAGATTTTTAATTTCGAGTTTCAATCAGGGACAGGGTCAGAATGAAACCAGGCAGCAGCTACATTTCCTGGTGCCTTTCTTCAGACATCCATTGAGAGCTTAGTATTTAGCGTACCTGTAGCCGGGGACTGAGATATGCTAGAGTTAAAGCTGGACAGTGAGGATGAGGATGAAGAGGTTTTCCTCCTGTCTGTGACCTTCCAGCCCTGAACAGGTGGAGCTTTAATGCCTGAGAGCTTTCTCAGTCCAGCATTCTGTCAGAAGAGAAACAAAAAAATGGTATTTACACAAAGGGTTAATGTAGATGCCATCCCCATCTGCAATAAGTCTTTAATATAATGAGTTTCAACAACATTTAATATCCAGTAGGGTTCAATAAAGTATTTTTGAATTTGAATAGGTAGCTCCTTTAAGCTTCATTAGTCTTAGTGCCACACTCAGGAAATGTCACAGTCGGAAGTGGGGAAGTTTTTATGTCAGACTGTCAGTTTCAAAAACCACACACATACACCCAACAAAAAACACGAGGTCAGTGCAACCCTGCCGGATCGTAAAAAACTTGTGGGATCCAAAGACAGCAGGAGCATTGGGTCATGTGTTACCTTAGAGGGTGGGACCAGTGAGCGTTTCCCCAGCAGACTGGAGTTGAAGGAGCAGTCGCTGGTATCAGACGCCATGCTCACTGAGTCAGACAGCAGATCTTCTGATGACTCTGCCTTGTTTCTGAGACGACAGGATGGGCTCTGCTTCAAAACTCCTGCACTCTAAAAACAAAAAACATAAAAGCATAAAATTCTCACATGTCAACATCGTTCTTTTTTTTTTGTCACTCTTAAACTGCTGCAATACTAATAGAAAAGCCACTCACTCTGCTGGGTGGCTGGAGTCTGGTTTTCTCTGCTCCGCTGGCTGAACGGGAACCTGCCGGGGCCACTGGTTTACTTGGCAGTGCTGTGGCGGCCCCCAGCGCCGCCTTCCCTCGCAGAGCTGGTCTCGCCTGAAGTCTGGCTCCGACCATGGGGCTGGAAGTGACGAGTCTGGCAGCAGGGCGGTTGGACGAAGCCCTGCTGGAGCTGCTCCCTCTCAGTAGGTGGTGCTGGACGGCCGGTGGCAACTGCCGCAGGGGACTGTCCTGTACGCAGAACGTCTGACGTTTGATGGGGCTTAGGCTGCTGGCAGTGTGGCCCAGCAGTCCTAGTTTCACTTCAGTATCCTGGATGAATTCCTCCGTCGCCGCCACGCTGTTCATGTCAGCATCAGAGGCTGTGTGGGTTGTGTTGGTGTTCTGGACATGTGGTTCTCTGCACTGCAGCTGGCTGGCGAGTCTGTGGGCTTCCTCACACACAGCTTCCAGCTGATCAGAAGTCAGTGGGGTCCAGACCACCTGCACACCTCCGCCACCTTCCTCAGGTTGGGAGGATATGTCAGTGGAAACACACTGCTCTGTGTGGCCCACAAACACCTCATCATCATCATCTTCTACTCCTTTGGAGCTGTCGAAAACAAATATTTCACAAACACTGCTGTGATGAAGTGAAGCATGATGACAAAATTACACATGAATGTTTTCTTTTCCAAATGTGTTCTTTACAAGGGATCAATAGCATAACCTGAAGGGGGTTTGAAGTTGCAGCATCAACTTTTACAAAATATGTTTTTTTTACATATTTGTTAAAATTGTTGCCATGTTGTGACAGCATAATGTGAGACAGATAATCTGTGAAAAGATTGATCTCCTCCACCTCCTCCCTGAGCCACTCCTGACCAAAATCAACCAGTCAGAGCCAGGGGGAGGGTCTTTGTGCTGTCAACCATCCTCATGTACTTGCTGCTAATGGCAGAAATACAACGTACCATTGTAGGAAAACCGCTTGCTAACTAGCCTTAGCATTCACTACAGGCTAGCTGCAGAGTAGTAGAGAGAAAATCTCACATGAGATTGTGACTGATTGCGCTAAGACCCGCCTTCTTTACGTGATTGGTTGTTTGTAGTTAGCACTGGAGAGCCATACTGTCACGACATAGTGACATTTTTAACAAATGAGTAAAAAAATAAATAAATTCTATAAAAGTTACATCTTTAAAAGAAGTTTTTAACCTAATATTAACAGAGTTATGTATTTGAGGATTTGTGGTTAGTTTTCATCTTGGGTGAATGAAATCAAAATTTACAATAAATTCAAACCTTTGACTTCTACTAAAGACCAGTGGAGATAAATGTTGATAATAATAAATAGTTACATTATGTTTGAAAGCGCCTTTTAGGCCTCACAAGTTTAAAACAAACTGGAATAAAAGTACAATAAAGATGATTAAAAAAATGCACATCAGTGAAAGCTAAGAAAAATAGGCTAGGCTAAAAAGGTGTTTTCAGAGTAGATTAAAACAGAACATCCAACAGAGGTTGGAGGGTGGATTTGGTGGACAGGTAGAGCTGGGTGTCATCTGCGTAGCAACAGAAGTGGACACCAAATATACCGAAGTTGTGACCCAGAGGTAGACAATAAAACATAGGGAATACCAAGGCTCAGTGGATGGCTGGGAGTGAAAAGACTGAAATTGAATGAACCAAGTGCAGCCAGAAAAGTAAGATTTGACCCAGTCTACAAGAATATTGGTTGTAATTATTATCAGAGCAGTTTTGGTGCTGAAAAGGTGGCAGAAAGCAGATGAAAACTCTTCATATAATCTAGAATTTGCTTAGTGTAAATGGAATTGACTGACAAGAACTTTTTTTTTAAACTGAGGTGAAAGTATATACTGAATAATAACTCCGCTTTGAAAAAAGAACAACTGACAAGAGACATCCTAAGCCCATAATTATGATAGTCATGTTAATGATGAGTGCATGACAATTTCTTACTGGAACTATTAGTCCACATTCGTTTAGCTATGCACAGCATTTCAAAAGAAATTATGAATACTAAGACTATTTATCATATGACAATTACTGCAAAAACGATTACCCAATTTATCAAACAAACCAAAACTATTTCCTTAAAGACTGAACATTCTTACAGAGCTGACATAGAAGATACAGATTACTAAAATCTATAACCAGGAAAGTGAATGAGAGAATTTATTATTATCAAATAAATAAATAAATAAATAAATGTACTTTATAATGAGGAGCTGTTGAGAACTACTGGGAACTGATTTATTACAAAGTAAAATTCAACCTGAGAAATACAACTTCTGCTAATGAAAGATCTGAGGGTTTAGAAATAAAAGCTCTCACCTGACAGGCGACAGGGACACGTCGAAGTCAAACTGTTCATCTTGCAAAAAGCACAGATCTGTTCAGAAGGGACAGCATGGTGAAAACAGCGAAGGAAAACGCATCAAGAGCAAAAAGCAGCAGCTGACTTACCGCTGTGAGCCCCGCGGTTCATGTCCCTGTGCTGCGGATTGACCCAGTTCAGATCTACAGTGTTACACGGAACTCTGACATTAGACTGACATGACAAAACTTAGAAAGAACACTAATGGGTAGTTTAAACACGAATGCTAAACACAGTTATTACATTACTGACGCCAAGTGTTTTGTTTTTCTTTACCTCCAAGCTAATTGTACGTTAGCATGCTAGCTCGTTTCCAGACATTATCAAGTAGTAACTGATATAAACAGTAACACGGAGCTTTTCACATCAATTTAATCGACCGCAACAGTCCATGGAAATGACATACCACCTGTTTGTTAACAACGTAAATCCGTAAATTCAAGTTACAAACCGTAAATTCCTCTTAAATGGTTTCTGTCCTGATTTAAACTTCCTCCCAACACACCGAACAAATAATTCAAATCTCCTTCGCTGTGTTCATGTGACAAAGAGCGCTTCTGCTATTGGCTGAAAAGTTATGTGACGAAGAACTGAGCGGAATTGTGGGTTTGTAGTCCTGTTATTAAACCACAGACGAACTACAAGCCTAATAATATATAACTAGGTTCGAAACAGCAGGGATTTGTCTCCCTTCTGTTTAGGCTGTATTAAGTATATTAACACAACTTCACGTTGTAAATTAATTCTTAATTTTTCCTCTGTTGGATGTTTTGCAGTATTAATAAAAACGCACAACAGACACCACCAGATGGCAGAGTAGTCTAAAATGTAGCAAAATGATTCTGAGCTAAAAGGAACCTCAGAGGTCAAACCGCTCAGAATCACAGAAACAGGTGATGTTTCTATACATAACATCATGTCTTCGCTTCCAGGATGCCGATATATACAGTATCAGTAACCAGCTGTGTCATGTTAAACCCTTTATAGTAAAAAATATTTAAACCTTCAAGAAGTATTCCTAATATTTTCAGCTTTTCCTTCTAAGTAAACTTTAATTTCTTTGGCTTTTAAATAAAAATAAATGTCTTGATCATTTTATTAAAAAAAATATAGATCAGCAACTTTTTATAGTTGAGTGATGAATAGGTTACTATTATTATACTATTATCAATATTATTACTTTTATTATAAAGACCAACCCTAGATAATGGAACTACAACTGATTGAAAAAGAGACCCTCAAAGTAAAGCTTTTTACCTTCCAACTTATCTGCTCTCTCAATTATGTTTCAGAAAATAACATTGTTTATTACTTTCTTATTATTAATAACTGACATTTGAATAAAATAGCAAACATTATCTCCTGCCCCCATTTCAATATTCTGAAGGAAATAATTAGCAAATCAAAATATTATATTTTGATTCTTTGCATCACCGCTCTGCTTTTGGTGATGTAACGCTTGGATGCAGCTGCCTGTTGCATTTGCAAATCAAATGCCTGCATATGAAATGACAGTGGGAATTTCTTCCATGAAGCTCTCTATTAGCTAATTTTGAACTGATCTGAAGTTGGCTTGTAGCAACTGACTCTGCAGAGCCTCTGCAGACCATGACTGGGCATCTATTGAACAGGCACTGTGATTTTTCGTGCCATTAGTTTTCATGGCTGAGTTGCTGTTGTTCCCCATGTCTTCAACTTGTTATGACACCACTAACTGTTCAGGTGACTGTGGGATATTTAGCTGGTTGTGAATGATGTGACAGGGCTTACTGAAGAGGTGGCATCCTGCCACAGTGTCATGCTGGAATTCATTGAGCTCCTAAAAGGGAGCCTGTCTTTCACAAATAGAAACAATCTGAATGCCTATCGGTGCTTAATTTTATACATGTGACTGGAACATATGGATTAAACTATTCAGAAAGGTGGCTCAAATTGGCAAAACGGGGTTTGTCCAATTAATAAAAAAAAACAACCTTTTTTTTTGTTCTGGCTCATACCACTGATCCCACTGTCTGAGTGTCTGCTTAATTTTACATATGATTATGTGTGTCTGTTAAAATAAGGACATTTCCTCTGGCTGATTCTCAGAGGTGATCAGAGTGACTGAAGGTTTAGTTATTCTCGTTGGCTTGAAAACCCTATGTTTCTAAAACATCCCAGTAATTGATAGTTTAATTGTTTGACCCGGGACTTGTTTAGTAAAGTAACCCAGACTAAAAAATTTCGAAAGAATAAGCTAGGAAGTCCAGCCATTTTTCACAAACCCTCTCATCCAGCAGTCAGTTTTAGATCTTTTAATGACAATGTTCCTCCAACCTAAGACATAAAAAACACAACATTAAAAAGAAACAGACATTTACTCCAAACCTGTCTGACTACTGGATGAAACAAATAAAACACAACAGATATTTTGTCACTTACTTTTGTGGTTACAAGTTAACACAGAAACAATCTGAACATGTCCCTACCAGAGAACTTAGCTTGACAGAAACAATATTTTTTAAATAAACTCTGGCTACATTGACAATATTTACATATAAAACTGAATTTGAATTTACATGAATCACCTCACAAACACTCTTCTAAATTACATATACAGAGTTCAGATCTATTAATAAAAAAAAATGCAGTCTGTGTGAACAAGGGTTCAGTCTGAACAGAACCACAAACACTTGTGGAAACATTACTGTCCCTTGGAAGTCCTGAACCAATCAGAGGAGTCTGTTATGAAAATGTTCAAAATGACAACAGCTTCAGAGGGAGGTCTCCAGACTGTGCAGGGGGCTTCCTGGACAGGGAGGCAGTCCTGCCGAGTTAGGCGGGATTAGGCCGGGCCGGGAGCCATCTCTGTGAAGCGGGATGATGCGCTCCAACGCATTGTTGTTTTGGTTGGGCGAGGATGGCAGAGGCTGCAGGTTGGACAGGTTGGACAGTCCGGTCAGTGTCAGCGGAGGCGGAATGACGGAGTTCCGCTTGGTGGGCGGGTCGTCCTCGTCCTCGTTTTCGTCAATAAGCGGGATCTGGGTTTCTAAGTCCTCGATGCGGAACTCGGGGTGACTCATGAAGTTGTGGATGGAGCTGCGTGACTCCGGCGTCTCCAGGCCCTCGTAAGGAGACACGCTGTCTCTGAAGGCGTTCACAACACGAATCTACGAGACAAGCAGGAGTGGAAGGTGATTAAAGGAGAATTTCAGAAAATGAAATCTTCCTTATTCTATTAAAGTATTAAAGTTGCTGTATGTAACTTTCATATATATACATATACTTATATATATATATATATATATATATATATATATATATATATATATATCAATATGTCTTGTCAAACTAAAAAAGCCCTACTAGATAGTTTTTAGATAATTAATATTATTAAATCTAGCAGCTGTTTGTATAATATGCGGTATATTTACAGCTGTATGTCCGGACAGGAGTATGATTATTCTCAAAGTTGAACAGTAACTAGTTATATTTTACTCAATTACATTTACTTGAGTAACGTTTATGAAAGAAAAAAAAAAACTTTTAGGACTATTTTTATTACAATGTGCTTTTTGCTTTTACTTGAGTAATTATCTACTCATATTTAATTTCTGTATTCGCTACCCTGTGTGAGTAACTTCAGTGAATGAAGAACAAATATATTAGAACCAAATTCTAACATATTCAGACACACACCTGCAGTTGTGTTAAAGTTTTATAAGCTTTTTATTGAAAGAAACTGATGTGAAATTTTTTTTGTCTGATTTTGTTATTTTTTATACTTTTATGAATTATTGTCATTTTGCTCCTTAAAACACCAAAATTTCCACCTAATTTAGAATTTTGGTCTTATGTCATTTTTAAATATTGAATGATTAATAATTTAATCAGTTGCTCAGTACTTGAGTAGACAGTTTACCAAACACTTTTTTACTCTTGAGTAATTTCTTGGACGGCTACTTTTTACTTCTACTTGAGTAAAAATGTGTTGAAGTAGTGCTATCCTTACTTGAGTACAATTTTAGGGGGCTCTGTACCTAATTAAATGCAACCTCAATCTGTTTCTTTTTTTGTAATTATATATTTTTAGAAATCAAATCTTGCTAAATCTGTAGAGTTTGTGAACACAGATTATATTTCTTGATCAGAATATTCTAAATGAATCCGTGGCCTTGTTGAAACCTTTTGCCATTGTTATACAGTTGAAACAAGTAACAGCAATAAAACCACATTTTGAAAAATCTTTTCCTGCATATCCACAACACAGAGAGAGGGAGCTAAAAGTTTCAGCAACAAAATAAACCTTGTCATCACAGCAAAACAACAGAAGTTTTCTCGAGCTGTGGCGCTGTACCTGCGTCTGGATCCGGTTGAGGCTGCGGCACCACAGCGCCTGACCCCTCCTCAGCTCCATCTCAGCATGGTCGATCTCGTCTTTGTCTTGCAGCTCCTCCAGCTCCTCCTCAGGAATCTCCTCCTGCTGGGTGCCATGACCAGCTGTTTTCAGGAACCGCAGCCAGCTGGTGGGAACGCTGGACACCAGCTGGGAGAGGAACAAAATTACAAACCAGTCAGAAACACAAAAATAAACACCACTCTGAGGTCAGCTGGGGAGAGCAGATGACCTGCTTTGTTAAGATGATTTATCTGGCAAGTTAAGATGCTTTCCTGCAATCTAGTTGATGGCCAAAATTCTACAAGATTAATGCTTAAATTTAAAGTAGGCACAGAAAATACTTAACTATTCTGTTATGTTTTTGCTCACATGTGAGTCAGATGTCAGAACTATTTATTTCCTCCTTATATGGACAGTGACACAACACAACAACGTTACACCAGACAACCACAGCAAATGCTTTCATAATACGATCGGATCCAGAAATGACAAAAAGTACATACTTGTCTTCTGTAATGCTCAGATCAATAAAATCCTGATTTATTGTTTTTGACACAGAAGAACTTCAAGACGTTTCAAGAACTAGAACAGAACTACAGCCAGATCATGCAGATGGTTCATCTGGTTGATTTAACATTAGTGGGAATTAAAAAGAATTTTGATTCACATTTGAGGATCTCTGATCTTTTGAGTCCAGGTTTGCCCTGTGTTACTTAGCAAAAATCAAAAGCTGTAAGTGAGCTGTAAGGCCTTGCAAACTTCATCTTTGAGAACCTTTGGATTGGTTCAGGTCCAACAATCTTCTTATTAATTTTATCTATCAAAAACAAAAACAAAGCTGTGCACTAACAGTTCACAAGTTGTGAGAATTGCATTCTAGGACCAAAAGCACCAAATATATTGCTCGTTTGTACAAAGCAAATGAAAAGAAATGGGCTTTAAACTCAACATAATCTTGTCCAAGTATGAAATAAAACGTAATTTTATGGACACATTTGCTGTAATTGCCATGAGTTCTGTTTTCGGTCTCATATTTACAATTAAAATAACATTGGCCAAGCAAGAGATTATCCTACCTGCCCCCAAATGAGACTACCAAGGCCCAGGAAGACGCACCACAGCCACTGTTCTACGGTCAGAGGCACACAGCTGAAAGCTTTACCACCAAAATGCACAATAACCACCTGGAGGAGATGAAAAACAAGGTTTGATCCCCTCACAGTGTCGATTCACCCAACGGTACAAAGTCCATGCCAGTGAAGGGTTACCTGCACAATAAGGGTTCCCAGGATAATGGAGCAGAAGATGGGGTTGTTGAAAACGCCCTCGAAGACGTTCCGTTCTCCGTGGATCTTGCGAGCGTTGAACTCGTTGAAGATCTGCATGAGGACGAACGTGTTGAACACAATGGTGTAGTGTTCAGAGGGCGGAGCGTGAAGCGGGGCATTCCTGCCAGAGTCGATGTCAAACATCTTCTCACCTACAAAAGAACGGGATGAAGATCAATGTCCTATGAGGATTTTACAAATCACCCAAAATAAATGAATAAAAAAACATACCAAATGCTGATCAGTATCTTAATAGGTAAAAATCTAACATTCTCTATAATGTCTAGTTTACTAAAGGGGCACTATTATGTATTTTTTAAGAAGATTGTGCCATTTTATAGCACTATCAAGTAACTGCGTTATTTTCAGTTGTCATAAAAATTCAATTTCTATAAAGTATGATTTCAAAGAAATGTTTTGACTTTGTAATTTAACGCTTTGAAATTGGGTTTCTGTTTCTTTAAAAACTCCTGCTCTTTCTGAAACTCCGCCTTCAGGAAGTCATCACAACATGGCTCCTCTATTAACTCTTTAATAAAATTTTTTACCAGCGTTTCACTGAGAAATAGCTCCTATAATGAGTTCAGCTGATGCTCAGTTCCAATAGGTGTTTGTTAATTGCTGGTGGCTAGTCTGAAGGAGCTGAGTGAGGGAGTCATGGGGAGGGAAGCACTTCTCCAAGGAGGTCCAACCAGGTGTTTAGCACAGCTGAATGGCTGCCACTGAAGATTAAAGGTTCTCTCAAACGTGCATGAAAGAATGAAGGCAACACTCCTGGTATGCTTCTGATGAAGGAATATTATAACATGATGGAAAGCTCAAAAAAGTTGATTTTACATAATACTGATCCTTTAAGTCTCTCTGCACTCAAACATACAAGGATCTGTGTTTTGACTGACCGACAAAGAGCAGCGTGAAGATCAGTGTCAGCTGGTAGACAGCGTGGCCCAGGATGTTTTTCATCATGGTGCGTGAGATGAGCGGCTTGTTGCGCCCGTACGGGTTCCTGAGCAGCAACGCCTCGGTCGGCGGCTCTGTGGCGAGGGCCAATGAGGCGAAGGTGTCCATGATGAGGTTGACCCATAACATCTGCACGGCTTTCAGAGGAGAATCCTGGAAATGAACACAGAGATTAACTGTTTAGGTCTTTCTGTGTATATTTTTTGAGAGAATGACATGAGGCCGGGTTAAATTAAGTGAGGAAATGTAATTTTCATAGCACCTTAGACATATTTTACAGAATCCTCGTGTAACCAAAGGGAAAACTGAACCATTATTAAAATGCATCATTGTGATGACATAAAAATGGAAATATTTACGTATATGTAATAATTTTAAGAAAAATGTAAAAAAAATTTACAGCTGGTATAGCAAGTAGTAGATATAACATCTGTGAAATGTGTCTATTTTAATTTAGATTTTGCCGTAAGTTCCCCAATGAAAAGACTCTATGTTAATACATGTCAATATTCAAAAAGTGTGTTATGTTGTGTATGTAGGACCTGGGTAATGCAGGCTCCGGTGATGGCCACAGTAACAGCAACCACGTTGACCGTGAGTTGGAATTGCAGAAACTTGGAAATGCTGTCGTACACGTTTCGGCCCCACATGACGGCCTTGACGATGCTGGAGAAGTTGTCGTCTGTCAGGATGATGTCGGAAGCCTCCTTTGCTACATCGGTCCCTGCGATGCCCTGTGGATCGGCAGCTGAGAGTTAGGGCAGGACGCGTTTGAAGTGTTTCGTGAATATTCCCCCGGGAATGCCAACAGTGCATATCGTTCAGGAATGTAAAACGCTGTACCATAGCAAAGCCGACGTCTGCTTTCTTGAGGGCGGGGCCATCATTTGTGCCATCTCCTGTTACCGCGACAACCTGCCTCTGCTCCAGGACTGTGCTGTCAATAATACCTTTAAAACAAAAATAGAGAGATCGCACAGGGGAAGAAACAATGAAAGTATTGAGTCGTTTCCAGCCCACTTTTTGTCAATTTTATTCTCATCTTTACAGGATTGTTCTAATCCAGCCACACTGCAGGGTTTTCCGGCAGGATGAACAGCCTTTTTACATCTTCATTTTGTTTTTCTTCAGCCATGTAAAGGATTTGTGTTTTAGATCTTTGTCTTACCGCAGAACCCAAGTCTACTTCAGCTTAAGGTCCTAAACAGATGGCCAGTCGTTCTCCTTCAGAAAGTTTTGGTTGACAAAATTCATGGTTCCATTTATGATCTCCAGACCATCACACTTCCACCACCATGTTTTACTGTTGGTATGGTGTTTGTTTTTCTGAAATGCACCCTCTTGTGCTGTTTACAAGGTGTGATGGTTAGTGGTCTGACTTGAGGAGAAGAAGAAGTAGCTGCCTTTCCATTACAAAGTGTGTAAAACAATTTGTCAATGTCCCGCTAATGTCAAAAATTACACAATTTCACAAGTGCTTTGTTTAATAAGAAAAACAATTAAAATCACACATGAATAAGTTTGTTCATGCAATATCATGCTGCAACATCATCCTCCAACTACTCCTTCTCCTCTTCTTCTTTGTGGTTTGTGTATGATCTGAAGATTCAAGAAAATGACTACATGAAACCTTTCTGAGAACATGAAGTAGGCTAAAGTCAATAACCACTGCTGACCAAAATAAAAAGTAAATAAAAAATAAAGAGGGCCCATCTCACATTTACTAAAGTAACATCTTGATAGACCTTGAGAAATTCTGAAAAAGTAGTACTTACTGATAGAAGTACCAAAAACTTCAAGTAGAAGTTTTTGGAAGGTCCCATCAACAACCTGCTGAAACTGATAAAGCCAGAAATTCTGCTCTTTACCAGAAAATTGTGAAGGAGAGTGTCTGGGCATCACTACAGTGCAAAACCTCTCAGGACACCAGAGTGCAACTCTGAGTGACTCAGAAAGAACAAAATGAAGGTTAAAATCTGATTTAGAGCCTCTGGGTGGACAACCCATGCTCTGAACTCCCCTATGTAGCTGAATTAGAACAAGGTTGCTTTGGAGAGCAGGTCAAAATTCCTCCACAGGAATGTGAACAACATCCTTGCTAGTTACTGTAAAAAAGCAACAACTTTTCTTGAAAGTAGTTGCTTTCAAGAAAAGCAGTTGTTGCTTTCAAGAAAAGCAACAACTGCTTTCAGGAAAAATCTTGAAAGCAGTTGTTGCAGCCAAGTGTGGTGGAATATCTTTCACAGCACTGTATAAGTGAGTAAACCTGCCACCCCATTATTTCTGGACTGATTTATACTTCACTGACCTTTAACCAGAGTGTGTTTGTCCATTGGGGATGACCGGGCAAGGACTCTCAATTTGGGCCAAATCTTATCGATACGCTCCTGTTCGATCTGACGAGACGAAGGAGAGAAAACTCTTTAATCTGATTTGCTAGTAGTCACCATAGAAAACCACACACAGGCAGGAGCAGAATTAGATTTTCACACTTCTTTGCTTCAAGCCTTTTCGGTTGTCATTTGTCTGACCTCGCCTGATTCGTTGCGGATCCGCTGGTTGAACTCTTTTCCCTCTATGCACAGGAAGTCATCTCCGGGCTGCAAAATGCCACATTTGGTGGCAATGGCTCTAGCAGTGTTGATGTTGTCTCCGGTCACCATGCGGACAGTGATCCCAGCCCTCTGGCACTTTCTGATAGCTTCTGGTACCTTAGGGGAACAACGAAGAACAGATACACAGAGGGTCAACCCAGAGGTGAATGCAGACAGACACCAGTGGTTGAACTGCTCCACCATGAAATTACAGTAGTTTCATAGTTGTGTCCTCAACATTTATTACAACAATGTCAACCAAAGTGATTTTATTCAGTCCCAAATGTTCTACCAGTTCCCCCGATACGCTCCACTCTGACCCCTCATGTGAAAGTCTGTTGTACCCAACAGACCACGTTAACACCTTTCTAGACGTGATGTGCAATCAGTAATCCATGCTTTTAAAACCTCCCAGTTGGATTATTGCAATTCTCTTCTAAGTGCCACGCCTTGCACTAGTCCAAAATGTGAAAACACAACTTTGCTTGAAAAATTTCCCACTTCCCAGAACAACTCAGGCTATGTTAACAAAGCAAGTCTTGATGCTCAATTCCAATATTTTGCTAAAAACAGATTTAATTTTTTTGGTCATTCAGACTACTCATTACAGAGCCCCCTAGGGAACATGGGGGAAAAAAATTCTTTTGTGTTCCCTCGCAATAATGTACTGATCAGTTCATGCAGCATAATTTAATACTGAAGATCTTTCTTACAGAAGCCACCGTACTTTCTGCTTTAACATAAGGTTTTCATGAGGTTTTTCCATGTATGTTAATGTCTCGTTTGTGAGATATCTGAAGTTTTATATCTTTTTCTTGATGATTGAAATGCACCACAAACCTATGTGCAAAATGCAAAAGCAGAACAGGTCAAACACGGGCTTTCCATCTCCCTTCTAAGATGTAAACAAACTTTCCGTATGAATGAAAGAGAAAAAATACATACAAACTATTTGGACTATTTCTGAGATATTTTCATGGGGTAATAAAGTCATCTTATGGTTTAGATGGTGTCTTTTTTGTGTTGGTAGTCTGAATGGTTAGTAAAGGGCAGTTTTCATGTGGAGTTTCATCTCTACGATTGCAGTAAGCAATATTTGCTAATTGCGAAGGAACGCAAAACATACTGCAAGTAATCCCCTTCTCTCCTAAAAAACTCTGTACCTGCGGTAATTAAATGCAACCTCAATTTACAGGCCCCATTCCAACCGCATACGCAGAAGGAAGTTGATATCACACAGTAGCGCTCTGTTTATGGAAGTCATAATGGATGGAGTTGTTTATGGGTAGTTTTAGAGTTTATTTAGCAATGGGAGCTGTTAGTATCAACACAAGATTGTAGCAAGACAGAGGAAGCTAATAAAAAATAAATAAAAACACATCTAATAGCTACATGTTATTAGATGTATTAGAACATCTAATAACATCATTCGGATTGCACATCCAAACAGAAGTCTGTTTGGATGTGCAATCCGAATGATGACGATGTGATTGGTATGTGATGTCCTTCACTGACACAGACATCTTTCATAAGTTCATAATCATAATTTTCAGCCATTTTTTACATCTGGATTTACCGAGTCTGGCTTAAGGCGGTGAAGAATGATGACGCATGTCTCACATCAATGACATAGAAGTCGGATAAAATGCGACATGAGCGTTCTGACTGCAAACGCTTTGAAAACAGTCAGATATGTATCAGATTTTGTAATACATATGGGAGAGGCTCAAAGCAGATTTTTTTGGTGGGAAAGACTGGAAACGGGCCATTTTGACTGTTATGAAAAAGTCAGTTACAGTTCGCATATGGGCATGAAAAGCTACTTTGGGTCTCGTTTGCCCACTTTGTGAATTAGAAAGCTCTTGGAAGTTGTAGCTGTTTACCAAGGAAGATGACAAACCTCAGGTCGAACAGGGTCTTCAATGCCAACCACAGCGATGCATGTCAGTCTAGAGAGGATCTCAGCCTCGTTGTCCCAATCAGGCTCTCCATCAGCGATGGAGAAGTCTCTGTAGGCAAGACAGATAGTCCTCAGCCCCTCAGATGCCATCGACTCAATCACATTTTTCACTAGTTGGTCTCGATCCTTAGGTTTGAAGATCTTGGCCTCTCCACTGGCCATCAAGATTTTACTGCACCTGAAACCAGATGCAGTACACATCAGAGTATGACTATGAGTGCAGAACTGTGTAGGCAGAGGCAGCAGACCTACTTTTTAAGCAAGATCTCAGCGGCTCCTTTACTGAACATTCGGTAGCTGCCGTCAAAGGTCTTCAACACGGTGCTCATGGATTTCCTCACGGAGTTAAAGGTGTAAACCTTGAACAGCTTCTCCTCTGGGATTTCATTTCGAACATTCTGGTAGTCTCGGTTCAAGTCCAGACTGAGTCCCAGTAAGGCACATTCGGTCTTGTTTCCTACTTGGCGAGGCAGCCCACCCTCTCTCTCTGGAGGCTGTGGGAAGGAAGAATATTTAGCTACACCGAATGATTAGTAGTAACTAGAAACGGCACAATTTCAAACAGAGCTGAATAACCTTTTTTTTTTTTTTTTTTTTTTTTCCATTGGCCTCTATAAAGAAGTGAGGCTCTATCTTTGGTAGAGAATTTTATCCTTATGCGCGATATAACCATGGACTTAAAACATACAATTCCACTGGTCAACAGGCAAAAACCTGTCTGGGGTTTTTCACTGTTTTAGGGTCATTTTGATGAGATGAATCCAAAAATTACATTGGTTTTGCTCAATCAGGTCAACTTTCTGAGCTATGGAGCAACATGAGCATCAAAATGCATGACTTGTCTTCAGATCTGGATCGGTTTCCTGAGAATCTGATCAATGAATGATGAGCAGGAGGAGAGATTCCATCAGGACAGAAAAGAGACGGAGAATTTTACACAATGAAGACGTAATGTTCAATTCACATGTACTTACCCTTATTAGTGTTTATTACACAAAATACAGAAATCCAAGTTTGTAACATTTCTAAAACCATATTTGGATGACAAATATGGATTGAAATGAACTGATGTCACAAAAATGTCATCAATTTAGTCAGAAGATCAGATTTCTCTAAATCAAATTACAATAAAAACCTGATTGAGAAAAATGGATGTAATTTGGGTTCAGTGGTGCAAAAATTACATATCAGCATATCAGCAAACCATATAGTATCAAGACTAAATTTACTAATTAGATATAAGTCAACAATGGAACCAAAATGCTTAGTCAGAAAATATACAATTGTTGGATTTGGGCAACATGAAAGGCAACATTCTATAACAGTCAAGCAGAAATCTGCTGATCAGAAAAGAAACTTGTCATTGCTTCCTAAATTCCTGGCTACAACCAAACCCGCTTTTCTGCTTCGTTCTCTGGTCTGTCAAGTGCATCCTGCTTACTGTGGCAGTGTGCTAAATATTTAACCCATACAGCTTCCTGAATGAGGAGCTATTTTTTAAAGCTTACCATAATCTTGGTGGTGTAGGCGCAGTTGACCCCGATGCCTAGGATGAGCAGGTCCAGTATCTTGGTTGGGATGAGGTCCGGCTCTGGGACTTTTTTATAGTGTCTCCCTGCGATGTAGGCCTGCACCACCGTCATACGGTTCATGGTCAGCGTCCCCGTCTTGTCTGAGCAGATGGCTGTAGCGTTCCCCATCGTCTCACAGGCATCGAGGTGGCGGACCAAGTTATTGTCTTTCATCATTTTCTGACACAGAAATAAAAGAGAGAGTAGCGTTACTGAATTCAGATTCCTCAATCCATACTTCACTATCTAGTCACAATTTAAAAATCTTGCTGTGTGAATAAGGCATTAGGTATGAAGCAAAAATGTATTATAACATGTTCTGGTCAGATAAGAGGAAAATTGCACTTTTTGGTCTACATGCAAAGGACGATACATGGTACGTTTGTAACAATGTCTTTCACCCTAAGCTGACCATCCTCAATGCAAAACATGGCAGTGGCAGCATCATGCTTTTTTTTAGCAGTTGGTGGGAAGAAAACCCATTATGAGGTTGCAAAGACTTGGACCTGGAGGAGCTAATAACACCTGAGTCCACGTGAGGAAAAAACGTTTGAAAATCCCAATCCAATACATTAAGGGTTATGGTTGCAAAATGATAAAATTAGAAACTGAATTATAAAAGTTTTGCAAGCTTCTGCAATACACAAATCATATTCAAGTCAGTCATGACATTGGTATCTGTTTGCATGCAGACAGACGTGAAACTGACAGACTTTGCAAAACTGACCTTGACCGAATACGCTAGGGAAATGGTGACGGCCAGGGGGAGACCCTCAGGCACAGCCACCACCAGCACCGTCACGCCGATGATGAAGAACTTGACCATGAACTGCACATAGATGGAAACACACTCTTGCAACCAGGGAAGGCCCTGAATCCAGAAGGTATCGATCAGGAAGCGAGTGATTAGGATGATGACGGTGAGGGCCGACATCAACAGACCTGAAAACAAGAAAGGAAAAGAAGAGGAAAAACAAAAACAAATGGATTGCAATGAGTGATGGTTAAAACGCTTTTAAGATCTTTGGCTGAGACTTTGTAGATGAGTTAATCATCTCACTTCAGCATAACTTCCAACAAAACTATAGAAGCCTTGAAGCACAAGGCTTTTGACACATTTTTTAAGTCTGACTAAATGTTCTTTTTCTCTCGACTTCAAAAATTACAGGAAAGTAAAAAAGAAAAAAAAAAATCTAAATCAAATATTGTGAAGCTTTTGTAGGATTTTTCTCAAATATTTTTTTCTCTTGAAGAAGAGTATAGAAAATTTGTGATGTTCAAAATTTGATCAATTGTGTTTTTATATCAAGTATTTCTCACAATAACAGTATAGTTCCTTAATTTCTCCATTAAAATAACAGAATAAACAAGAAAAATATTTTTAGCCTTGCTTTTTTCTGTCTCGCTTAAATCCTAAAAAGTAAAAAAAATTAAATTAAAAAATATAAATTATTGTAAGTCTTTTTAAAGTCTCATCCAACAAACAAAAAGTATTAAGTTTATTTTTTCCTCACTTAAGTCTTGAAAGGCAAGTGGGAAAAAAAACAAGATGACTTGTTTGGATAAGAAGAAAAAAAAATTACAAAACAATGGTATGACAGATTATTTTTCCCTCTTGCTATCCAGGACTTAAACAAGCAAATCAAAACAACAAAAATAATTTCATTTGGTCAGACTTAGAAAGTGAGTCTTGAAAGGAAGTTTTTCCCCTTGGCAGTCAGGGGATTCTATAACAGTCATAACCGATCCAGAAGGATCCAGATGAATCCAAACATTCCAACATTTTAAAACGTGTTGATTTTAAATTTAACTTAAATATACTTTTTTTTCATCACGTAAGATCCCAGATCATTGTGACTTTTAGTGGTATAAAAATCCCAGTCACATACTGAATACCAGTCCACTGTTTGTACCTGCTCTGCCGATCTGTACGGCCAGTTTGGTCAGCTTCCCCTGAAGGACAGATTTCTCCTTCTTTGGAAGAACCTTCTTCTTCTTCTCTGGTTCTCCATCTTCATTGAGTGGTTGCATCTCAACAGTAGCTCCGTCCTTGTTTTTCTCTATATGGGACAATGGAAGAAGTCAGTAAAGCATCCAAAATGAAGAACTGGTTTAGCTTTAAAGACACTCTTTTAAAATGTAGCAAAATCCCAATAATTTCTACTTTTACTAAGATAAGAAACACAACTCAAAACATGAAAATAAAGAACAATTTCAAGAGATGCATCTTTGAAAAGAAAACTTAAAATGCCAACATCTGTCTTGACTTCAAAAGCAACTACAATCAGACTTAAGATCTTGAGACAACAGTTGTTGTGATCTGGTTTCACGCAAACCCAGGTTTTTTTTGCTGGAGGGGTTATAAGGAAAAGCCCTGGTGCTTAAGTGTTAATATATTGTGTAACTAGATATATGCATTGTCTTACAAAAGCATTAATATCTGTTTTAATATCTGTTGAAGCTTTTCACAAACCATTGTGTATGCTGCAGCTCCTCCGATTAAGCCTCCCCTTGTACATGTGGAGAGTAAAAAGTGTCAGATTACAATAAATAAATAACTTACCTATTTAAATGTGTCTTGAATTCATTACAAGTTCAAACAAATACAGAAATCATTAATTAAATATATAATTAATTATATGTGCCTCAATTAAACATACTGATTTCATTTAAAAAAATTATATAATTATTTCATGATTTAATAAATGACTTCCTGTGAATGAATTCATTTAAACATTGAGCTTCCATGGGTAGGATCAGCTTCAGCTTCTGACCTCTGATTGGCTGCTTCAAACAGCAAGTCAAGATGATTTCTGCCATGTTTGCTGTATCTGTCCTCTAACAATAAATAATATAAATAAATACTTTTGGGGTGACACCATGTAGACATTAGCTGTTCGGAGTGCAGGTTATCATAGTAACGTGTGCTAATCCCAGTGTTAGCTTGTTGTGATGCGTTAAGTCACAGCAGATCTTCAACCTGACTTGTAACCACACTAAATCCCAAACCACAGGACATCGTTTCCAGTTCCCAACACAAGCAGAAACACCAGCAGAATTAACCAGTACTGCTTTGTGCCACAGAGGTGGGGGTATCTACTGGGGTGCTTGTGTCTGTGCGTGTGTGCGTGTGTGTGTGTGTGTGTGTGTGTGTGTGTGTGTGTGTGCGCGTGTGTGCGTGAGCAAGCTGATCCCATTTTTGTAATGAGGTTATTAGTGGACAAGAAGGCACTAGCAGCAGGCAGAAGAAGAAAGCAGCTGCCGAGCTTAATGCCGATAATCTTCTTGCTCCTAATCACCATCAACAGAGTCAGGAGCACCTGCTGCTGCTGCTGCTCAGACCACAGGGGCATACTATGGAAGAAAGGCCACGTGGGCTCACACGGAGCCTGGAGAGCCCTCCCCGGTCCGGCAGTGGAGGCAGGACTTTCCATGGAAGCACCACCAACATCTCTGTTTCTTTTTTGATTGACCTCAGTCCAATCCAGCTCGTACTTCCTCACACAACACTTAACAACAAAATAATGGCTGGTCAACAAACACAGCATAAAGTTGCACAGCCAGAAGCAGGGGTTTATAGGAACTATTCCAGTTGTGAGTCAGCAAGAGGAGGGGGAAACCATGGAGAGGTCACAAGGTCATTACACACCTCCCTTAGTAACACATCTGCCTAAAATAACGCACATTAATAATTCTCATTTTTTAGGGTTAGGGTGAAAATCATCAGATAGTGTAGTGCCGTATGACAAGGTATGAAAACATTAGATATTTAACGAAAACTGAAGTGTTATCGTACTGTGAAGAGATTTGTGGCTGATTCAGAACAAAGATGGGTTTGTACAGATAAAGGCATAATGAGGAATGTTTCTGTTAGACTAATTCATTGGATTAAGAGAGCAGCTGTTAAAATGCCCTTACAAAGCAGCAAACAGTTATTTGAAGCTGCTGGTGCCTCTGGAACCTGAAGGTGGAGGATCCTCCAGAGGTTTGCAGTGCCTGAACCTAATATTGGGCCCCTAACCAGAGCTCACTAGCAGAAACGGTGGCAGTGGGCCCAGCCGTACATGAAGATTAATTTTCAAACAGACTTGCTCACTGATGACCGCTGTGTAACCCTGGATGGTCCAGATGGACGCAGTAGTGGATTGGTGGTGGATGGAATTGTGCAGGTGATATCAAAGAAGGGGTCCAATGCTAACATGTAACTCGGTCTGGTAAGATATTTTTGATTGAAATAGCTTTGGATTTTAGTACATGTGACCACTTAATGCTGCACATTCAAAGAATGACCGTTTGCACTTCTTTATAATCCATAAAATGTTTAGAAAATCTGCTGTGCATAATAATTTGGAACAGTGCATTTTGAGTTTTTTATTTTTGAANTACTGTAATAGTTCATGACTTGAAAATTATACTGACCATCATTTGCATTGACCATTTAAGAAAATCTGAGAAAATATCACTTGCATAATAATTTGGAACACAACAAGCCAAGAGGAAGAAAAGCTACATATTCTATGTAGTTGTGTTTAAATCAATGTTTTTTTCTGATGCCAATTATGGAGTCAGGGAAGGTTGATGGAAAAGAAAAAATTCTAAATAACTTACTCAAATTTACATAAAAAATGTTTTTATGCTTGCTTGAGGTGGTTTTTGGCTTTTCTGAAAAAGACTCAGCGTATTAAAGAGGAGACATACATTAATAAGTTCTAATGTTATAAGCGGTTCTGTCCCATTCACTAGTGGGTCTGTGCCTTACAAGAGGCATGAAATGGAAAAATTTCTAAGTCTCAGTCTCCAGCTGAGAGAGGAGAACTGTCAGCCTGGAGTGTCTGGTGAGCGCCGTTCACAAAGATATGTGCTCCATGCTAGTTTGCAACCGCTACCTCTTATTTATTACAGCTCTGCTTAGCATCAACATCTGACAAAATTACGCTTTGCCTAGCTTGATTAATTGGAAACATGCCCAATTTCCAGAGTCACGTGATTACGTCTCTCAAACAGACAAACCTCACTTATTCATGCTTAACCCATATTACTCAATGTATTACCATTATATGAGTGACTGAGAGAGATCTCATCAGAGAAACATCAATCCACAAGTGAGGTGAAAATTGATTAATCTACAACTATTACTGACCCTATTAATATTAATATTTCATCCAGTAGTCAGTGAGCACCAACAACTGTAGCGTCCTCAAAAAATATCTAAATTCAAACCTTTAACTCGAGCACATTAACTAAATGTGGGAAAAAATTTATCCTATTCAGAAACAATTGTTTCTAAGAAAACACTGCTGCCACATTTATTACTCCCCTTTAACTACTTCCATAACATAATTATTATAATTGAAACATGACTTCCCAGTTTTACATGATGTAATAACAGAAACACACACAAACACATTTCTTTTTTCTTTTTTTTCCCCCCACCAGGGGGCTTTTTGTGGGCTCTAGTGTCCCTTTTTTGATAGTAGGCTGACAGGAAGGTGGTAAGGAGAGGGGGGAAGACATGCGGTGAATGTCGTCGGGTCCGGGAGTCGAACCCGCGACGGCCGCGTCGAGGACTGAAGGCCTCCAAATTTGGGTCGCGCTAACTCCTACGCCACCACGGCACGCCCACAAACACATTTCTTGTAGCCACCGGCAACCAGGCTTGATGAGGATTCATATTCATCTTAACACTGAGGAAGATGGCAGAAGAGGTCAAAAATTTCAAAAGCTCACTGTTAGAGAATTGGGCATCTTGGGTTACCACGTCTCCATGGCAACTATTAAATTAATGCCAACTAGTTGTTTGGTACTGATGCACTACCATAACCAGCATAAGCTTTTGAAGTTTGTACAAACTCTACTGTAATTGAAACTTTCTGATTTGGACAATTTTGATTACAGAGGCTTCAGGATCCATTTTATTTGTTTCTGTTGTTTTGTTGATTTATTTTGCATATTTAAAATGTCTTCTACTTCCTGTGCTAAATGTTAGTTAGAAATTAAAAATCATTGATGTTTGAACTTGATACCATTAATTCCATTACTATTATATTAGTTGAAACTGGTTTCAAATCAACAATATTATTGTTTATCGCAATAACTTCTGAGACAATTTATCGTCCAGCAAAATTTGTTATTGTGACAGGCCTAGTCAAAGATCATTTTCACAGCATGTTCCAACCTCGTGAAATGTTGCAGAATAAGATTGATGCTGTCATATTTTCAAATGTGGATTCTGCATATTATTAAGTGTTATGACATCCTTACTAACTTAATACGCTTATCAAAATTAAACGTTGGATTTTCTACAGTTAATAGTTTCTTAAATTAAATAATCTTCAATAAAATATTATTAATGTTAAGGCTTTTAACATGTCTTTGTCAGGAATACTTACAAAGAATGCAGTAAGCCATCTGTTATTAAAAAAAACATGAACAAGCAATCTGCAATCAATCAGCCAAAACCAACATGGAATCACGCTGGGTTTTTTCCCAAGTGACTAAAAACAACTTTTTTTCCTCACAGGCATTAATACACATTCAATCTGGTGGAAATTAAACTGTGATGTAATGCCTACCTTTCTTGTTTTTGACTTCCTTTTTACCTGTAAAAACACAAAATAATCAATCAAACAAATGCAACAAATCAACAGATATTTCTACACTCTAAAATATATATTTCAGCCCCCTAGGTTTTTATCTGAGACATTAACATGTTGACATGTTAATGTCATGTTGGTGAGACATGTTGGTGAGTTGCAGATTTAAAAGCAAACTACTAGATCAATTGAATTCTCTCAAAATGGTTTGCTAACTCTGATACATATACATATATATATATATATATATATGTATATATATATATACACACACATAAAAACAGCTGAGTGGGATTTTTATTTTTACAGTTGTACAGTTTCAAATAACTTGATATAATCAAACACTCTAAATGGTAAGAAGTTGCATCAAAGCAGCAGAAACGCGTACTGTATCCTCTACATATTGACAAAATATCAATGTCTAAATCTGGGTTATGTAAGGACATAACATTGATTCATGTCTCAATGTTGAAATTATGCATCTCTGTAAAAAATATCTCTTGATAAATATCTATTTCTTTCTTGAAAGAAAGAAATAGGAAACAATCTTGCAAAAACCTTTGACTGGACCTGAGGGATGCACTACACTTTGATTTAGCTGATCTGTGTCACAGGGAGTGTGAGGAGACACTGTTGGACGCCACACTACGTTTCTTCTAATGACTCGTGTATTTGGCTGCTGTTAAACTTACTCTTCTTATCCTTTTTGTCTTTGCTTTTCTTTTCCTCATTTTTCTTCTCTTTTTTGTCGTCGCCGCTGCCTTCGCTATCTTCACTGGCACCGAGCAGTTTGAAAATAATTCCTGTCTGAGAATTCACACCTACGGCGGTGACAAGCATCTTTCCAGAGCCCTCCATTACATGTGTGCCTGCAGAGAAGCGTGGAAAGAAAAAGTTACAATCTTCCTCTGTGAATCCCGTCAAAATTAGCCTAAGCAGAAACTCTGAAAGCTGTGCTTGTTAAGCCCACTTTTTAAAGTCAAACTTTCTTTAGTCATTTTGATTCCTTTCAAAGTTAGCCTTTATGAAGACATTCTCAATGAGTTTGTATTGATCTATGTCAAGGTGAGCATCTCAAAATGATTGAAATGATGTCGTTATATAAGCTCATGATTTCCCAGAGTGTTGTCCTATTCTAGTCCTTGGTTGTTTTAGTAATTTCCCATTGAATTACTAAGGCAAGTTCAAAGGCTGAACTGGCTTAGTAATTTCAGTTGGTGGTGTCAAACTGAAATTGAACACCACTGTTTGGCTATGTCTCGCTTTTAAATTTCAATTTTTAAAACTTCTCCATTTGTCTTTCTTTGTTTTGTTTTGTTTTTTCTGTACTAACATTCTAGAGATAAAATGTGTGCTTTGTTTTTAGAGACGGTAATTTTATCCAGTACATGTCTCATCTTCAGATATGTTAATGTTTCAAGTAAGGCAACTGTTTTTCCTTTTGAGTAACATCAATGAGCTTTTCCATGTAGATGCCAAGGCCTTTGAGAAAATATTATAAGTCGGTTTTATGTAAACACTTTCTTATAAATACAGTACGATGGTTTTTCCCTTTCTGCAGCATTCTCACATTTTTACAAAGTCAAATTCATCCCCTTCTTCTCATGCATTTTCAGTTTCATGTTTTTAGGATTTACCAGGACATAATCATTTAAATGGCAGGTAAGCACATGTGGTGCTCTGAGAAAGTGTTTGCCTCCTGTTGAGAATAAATAATTCTGTGTTTTCCTTCTATCGCTTTTAGCTAGTTGCAAAGATAAAGCTAAAGGAAATGACATGTTAGGAAATGCCCTCAAAGCTAGGGTTAAAGGGCATGACACACTAGGGAACGCCCTCTTTAGGGTGTAGTTTAGATAAAGGCTAACAAAAAGAATGGAAAACTTTTGTTTGATGCCATTTTGTTCTGATAACTCCTAAAGGTAGCATGAGAAATAGACCAGCTATATTTTGGTATTAATAAATGGCATTCATAAATTCAACTCACTGACTCTTCTTCAATCTCATACATCAAGAACGTAGCATGGAGAAGGATAAATTCTCCACACTCCTTACAGAATTTGTCTGTTTCATTTGTTGCACTGAAATGTTTCAGATCATTAGAAAAATACAAAAACAGTTTTCAAATGCTGACTTCATACACTGTAAAAAAGGAACCAAGGGGGTTATTACATTAACAAAAGAATATCATGTACTTACTTTTAACTAAATAATTTCATGTTTCATACAAAAACGTGATACAATCATGTTGGATAAACAAGATATTCAACAACTTCACGTTTATGAAATTGAATCATGTTCAGATAACATGATTCATTATAGTCAGACTGATCCNCTCAACTTGAATAAAATGTATTCAAGTTGAGATAACGTGATTCAATTACGTCAGATTGATCTTCCGCCGAAAAAAATTAACTTCGGGGCTTATTACATTGGCAAAAGAATATCATGTACTTTTAACACAATAATTTTGGGTTAGAAACGAAAACGTGATAAAATCATGTTGGATAAACAAGATATTCAACAACTTAACGTTTATGAAATTAAATCATGTTGAGATAACGTGATTCATTATAGTCAGACTGAAATTGTGCTGCACTGACAAAAATGAACTTTGGGGGTTGTTACATTGACAAAAGAATATCATGTACTTTTAACACAATAATTTCATGTTTCCAATGAAAACGTGATAAAATCATGTTGGATGAACACAAAATTAAACAACGTAACGTTTATGAAATGTAATCATGTTGAGATAACATGATTCATTACACTGTAAAAAAGGAACTTAGGGGGTTATTACATTAACAAAAGAATATCATGTACTTTTAACTAAATAATTTCATGTTTCAGACAAAAACGTGATACAATCATGTTGGATAAACAAGATATTCAACAACTTCACGTTTATGAACTTGAATCATGTTGAGATAACATGATTCATTATCAGTGTTGTGAAGTAACGAAGTACAAATACTTCGTTACTGTACTTAAGTACAATTTTCGTGTATCTGTACTTTACTTAAGTAGATTTAATAATGGATACTTTCGACTTTTACTCCACTACATTTTACAGTAAATATCTGTACTTTCTACTTCACTACATTTCTACAAAACCGTCCCGTTACTCGTTACATCCAAGTCGCATTGCGGTTTTTTTTTTCCGTTAAAATGTGACGTTCAGGGACTTAACGCGGCGCTGTAAAATCCAAGCAATCACGTGACGCGGAG